>WNWK01006530.1:77055-104796 GCA_009830355.1 Cherax destructor
ATAATAATTGATTTATGCAATATGATAGTAAACTGATCATGGCATTAGTAAGCTGATAGTGTAAATTTGATAGTCTTAGACTCTGACTATATAGTATGAAATGCTGAATAACCAAATAGTTTGTGCTATGTAAATAGTGTTCAATGAGCTACACTTGTTTAGCACATTGTATGTAAATCATGATAATGTCGTAAACAAAAGCGCACTGGTGACACAACACTGATCAACAACCAAAATGCTTTCGAGACCAGAATAACAATTTCCAACTAATTTTAGGTCACTGATAACTGATAATGAATATCATGGTTAAAATTGTTTGTTAGCTCTACTTTTCAATATACACCTAAGTGTCACAACAGGTTCCAACAGGCTTGCAGCGGTGTGTTTCTTACCACACTCAGTCTCACTGCCCTTCAATATAATCCCTGGGGTTTAGGCTTCCCCATGGATAATAATGCACAGCATTTTAGGCAGTTTTAATCGAGGATTAAAACAAATACTAATAAAAAATCTACATGGATGAGTTGTTTTAGCTTACAGGTTTAAAAGAAAGTATTAAGATTTTTAACCCCGGAGGGTTAGCCACCATGATAACCCGGGGGAGGGTTAGCCACCCATGATAACCCGGGGGAGGGTTAGCCACCCATGATAACCTGGGGAGGGTTAGCCACCCATGATAACCCGGGGGAGGGTTAGCCACCCAGGATAACCCGGGGGAGGGTTAGCCACCCAGGATAACCCGGGGGAGGGTTAGCCACCCAGGATAACCCGGGGGAGGGTTAGCCACCCAGAATAACCCGGGGAGGGTTAGCCACCCAGGATAACCCGGGGAAGGGTTAGCCATCCAGGATACCCCAAGAAAGTCAGTGCGTCTTCGAGGACTGTCTTCCACTGTGGTCCTTTAATCATCCCCTCCCCCCATGATGCGACAGGAAAATTATTTAAAAATATATAAAGTATATAAGTTGTAGCCAGAACTTCCTAGACCTCGCTGACATCAATGATATACTACTATATAGAAAGTCCCTTGTTATGCAGAACATTTCTGGCAAATTAGGTCAATTTTGCCCCCAGGATGCGACCCACACCAGTCGACTAACACCCAGGTACCTATTTTACTGATAAGTATAGAACTCTTGCCCTAAGAAATTGAAGTTACCCTTCCCTTCCTTGGATCAAACACGATTATGTACATCCAATTACCAAAAGTGCTGCATGATCTCAATACTTTTATTTGCTAAATATAATAATAAAAAACAATGTGAGAAGAATTATTATTATTATTATCAAAAGAATCGCTAAACCACAGGGGTTGTGAGAGAAAAAGTATGGTATTGTAACTGCTTCTCTCACACTTCTTACTTAGCTGTTTCAGCTTTTAAAATTTAAGATATTACAAGGACCCCAATGGAAATGTCCCTAAATTTCTTGGGTTATGGTTAGGTAGCTGTATAACCCTTGTGGTTTAGCGCTTCTTTTGATTATAATAATAATAATATGGTTAGGTAAGATTCATCAGGAAACGGGACAAGTGTTTCCTGACGCGAGTCTTGGTTATATGATGACCCACAGCTGGAGCTTTTGGTCATCTGACCAAGGCCTTCCGCTGGCTTATCGGTCCACCCCTTTAAAAATTATGGTCATAGTTATAACCAGTTTTCTTGGGTTATCCTGGGTAATTTACACATGGTGCCAAGTATGATCATTTATTTAAGTGCATTTGTATACCTGTACGTGAATAAACTAATTATGGTCACACTTCACCTCAAGGGAGGTTCCTTGATGCCAGTGAGGGACTCTTGAACCAAGGAATCGGAACTCCTTTAAAGTGCAGCCATTGTTCTTCCCACCTCCAGGACGGGTGTCCCTGAATCCCTTCACAAAATATTATTCTGCCTTTTCATGATTACATTATCATTAATTAAGTGCACAGCGGCGCTAGGGCTAAAAAACGATGCAAAATTAAAAACTACAATACTTCATTGCTAACCTTTAAATATTTTCATCCTTTCCTTATGGTGACTGAAGAATGAACATTAACGAAGTAATGGTAATAAGTCAGTGTGTCTGAATTTGTTTGGGTTATCCTAGGTAATTTACACTATGTATGATAACTGTAGTTATATGGGCCTGTACCTAAGTAAACTTACTTGCTAAATGACACTAACAGCACCTTTCAAGGCAGGTGAAATTGCTGACCTAGAAAATGTGCAGAGAACCTTCACAGCACACATAACTGCGATAAACCACCTCAATTACTGGGAACGCTTGAAGTTCCTAAACCTGTACTCTCTAGAACGCAGGCGGGAGAGATACATTATTATATACACTTGGAAAATCCTACAGGGATTAGTACCAAACTTGCACACGAAAATCACTCCCTACGAAAGCAAAAGACTCGGCAGGCGATATAACATCCCACCAATGAAAAGCAGGGGTGCAACTAGCACGTTGAGGGACAACACAATAAGTGTCAGGGGCCCAAGACTCTTCAACTGCCTCCCAGCATACATCAGGGGGATCACCAATAGACCCCTGGCTGTCTTCAAGCAGGCATTGGACAGGCACCTAAAGTCGGTACATGACCAGCCAGGCTGTGGTTCGTACGTTGGATTGCGTGCGGCCAGCAGTAACAGCCTGGTTGATCAGGCCCTTCACCATCTTTTTGATGGTGAAGGGCTCTTGGTATAAGCTTATGAGACCCTTCTAGGTTTAGCGCTTCTTTTTGATTATAATAATAATAAGCTTATGAGTTTGAGCTTCCCTTCCCATCCTGGAATCACACCTGATTATCTTCCATTACCCAGGCGCTTTACGGACGCAGATCGTCCCCATCAATATATCATAGTTATAGTTCACTGTTACCCTCTCCAGGTGTTCAGGTTGTCCGTTTTTTGTGATGGTAAAATTTATGTTTACAATGAAGCGCTAAACCCAAAGAGGTCATGAAGCACCTGGGGAATGGGAGGCAATGAGGTTTGACCCAAGGAAAAGGAAGGTAGCTCCGATTCCTTGGATTAAGTCCTTTACGAGCATGAAGGTGTGGTAATGGAGAGGCAGCTCCCTCTATTGACACTTGTCAGTCAGCTGACACCAGTATACAAACACCTGTTGCAGCTGCTGCTGCCTGCTGTACCTCACTCTGCACCTAACACCCTCATGACAGGTACCCATACCTTGTACATGAGTCACTGGTCACTTCAGTGTTATTCCTGGCATGTTAGAGCTCCATCTTCCTCACTCAGGTGAGCAAATACTTGTTAAGGGTGAAAGGGCTCTTGATACAAGAAATTGGAGGTGTCCTGAATTTCCTTGAATTGAATAAGTAAGTTTATTCAGGTATACACAAATAGTTACATAGATTATCATACATAACATATGTGTAGAGAACCTAGGATAACCCAAAAAAGTCAGTCAAAGTGACTTTATTTCCATTGAACCTGATTATCACCATTGTCAGCCGCTGTATGACTCACATGAGACATATAGTGTTCAGGTCTTTGATAATGTGATGGGGTCCAGGAGCTAGCACTGTCTTACCTCACTCTGGCTTGTATGGATATCAGGTCCTGTGAACTCACGCATTATTTTATCTTTAAAATACAAACATGCTTTAAATACCTAGGTACAAATTATTATTTTAATTATAGAGATCCGATCCTTATGTGAATCTGGTGGAGTAAGTTAAGTTCCGATAACGACATTTTAGGTTGGATTTCGTTAAGTTAGGTCACGCTTCTCACCACATGGACAGTATGAGGACTGGTCACAGACCGGGCGGCAGGGGCCTTGACCTCTGGAACTCTCTCCAGGTATACTCCAGGTATAAAAGAATGGCCATGACAAAACCAACCTCATATTCGGACATTTTTAAGAATATATTATCGTCCAGATCGCACAAGGACCTGATCTTCATAATTACTAATTACCATAGATGTTCAGTTTCAAGGCACGCGCCCTTGAACGGGAAGCGCAAAACCCGTAGAGGTCATACAACGCCTGGGGAGTTTGAGGCAGTTTCAATCCTGGGAAAGAGGAGAATTTCAGTTCCTTGGACAAAGAGCTCATCACCAGTGTCAAGGCACGCCCCCCATTGAATGGTGATTGTATAGTGGTTATCTTACAATTGTATAGTGGTTATCTTACAGTTGTATAGTGGTTATCTTACAGTTGTATAGTGGTTATCTTACAGTTGTATAGTGGTTATCTTACAGTTGTATAGTGGTTATCTTACAGTTGTATAGTGGTTATCTTACAGTTGTATAGTGGTTATCTTACAGTTGTATAGTGGTTATCTTACAGTTGTATAGTGGTTATCTTACAGTTGTATAGTGGTTATCTTACAGTTGTATAGTGGTTATCTTAGTTGTATAGTGGTTATCTTACAGTTGTATAGTGGTTATCTTACAGTTGTATAGTGGTTATCTTACAGTTGTATAGTGGTATCTACAGTTGATAGTGTTATCTTACAGTTGTATAGTGGTTATCTTACAGTTGTATAGTGGTTATCTTACAGTTGTATAGTGGTTATCTTACAGTTGTATAGTGGTTATCTTACAGTTGTATAGTGGTTATCTTACAATTGTATAGTGGTTATCTTATATGTCATTGATATTAGACGCCACCGATCATGTGAAATAGGTTGTTGTGGTGCCAAAAACCCCTCTAGGGAGGTGCCTTGATGTCGGTGAGGGGCTCTTGATCTGATCTCTCCCTTAAATCTAACGTTTTTTGCCAGTCTCCATGCGCTGTGTAACCCCTACGGGTTAAGTGCTTTCCATGAATTTAATAATATAAATTATTATTGTTATTAAATGATATAAACTACGAGTTTTGAACATAAGCTCATCATTTTACATTAACGTCAGACAGCCTGACATCCTTATTATTATTCATGGGTGAGCGCTAAACTCCATAGGGTCATACATCGACTAGGTAATGGGAGTAACCATGATCGATCCAAGGAAGGGAAGGACCCCAATGGAAATAAATCGCCTTAATTTTTTTTTGGGTTATCCCAAGTAATTTACACATATGTTAAACTGTATTTGTGTACCTGTACCTAAATAAACTTCCAGTTCCTTGGATGAAACTCCCCCCTTTCAGGGGTGACTGAGCCTCATGGTTGAAGGTTATCTTGCAGCCATAGCAACCATTGGGGTTGCAGCTCTAAGCTACAAGAACTGCACCGTTGGTTATTAAACTTACCTTCCTGTGTGGGATGCTATAATGATAGCTTCATCAGCTAGTTCCTTGGATACGGTAGTTATGAGGCAGGATGTATTAGCTAGCTTAATTGCAATAGACACTTGAAATGCTAAGAGGTGGCAACGGGTTGCGTCAAATTAGGCAAACTTTGTTGGAAAATAGTGGAAAGTGAACCAATTAATGTTTTATATTAATTATTATTACAGTTTTAAGTAAATATATGGGGTAGATTAAGAGTACACGAATTCCCATGTATTGTAAAATGGTAAGGTAAAATAGAAGGTATGGCAAGTATGGAGGAGAGGATGTGCTAGGCTGCGTCCAGGGAGGAGTGCCAGTAACGTGGGTTCACTAACGCTGCACACTTGTCCTGCTCGTTGCCAACCTTGAAATATTACATTTCAATTTTGACATTTCTCGTAAGTAAACAGTTACTTCCATTTTAACGCATCGATATAGTGTATCCATTTAAACAATGCAGTATAGAGGCTGTGTGATTTCATTTTTAATATATACAAACAAATTTACAGTTTTTCATAATTACAGCTGTGTTTGGACTTTATTGGTGCAGAAAGGAAAGTATTTTCTATAAACAGGTAAAAACACTTAAATATTTTAAAGGCTCCAACATTTTAACAATAATAAAGATAACTTCTAATAATTTTTTATATTAATATTGATATATTTAAAAAAAAGGCTACATGTATGTTATTTTTTTTTTCAATTCAATATTTAAACCATAATCGTCAGTTTCTGAACATTAATTTTAGTGTTTGCTGTATAACCCTTGTGGTTTAGCGCTTCTTTTGATTATAATAATAATCTCCTATTGCCGTTTTATACTTATTTAAAAACCTTTCTTAAACCTATTATCATAATCATTATATCGTGTTCAACTTTTAAGCTGGTTATAACCCATGGCACTTGTTTTTAATAATAATACTAATACCCTTATAGTTTTACGCAAATCTAATATTTCGCTTTATCTTCAACCAACTAACAAGTTATAATGTCACTAACAGTGTTACTCATGTAGGCCTTTCAGGGTAAATGGGCTCTTAATCTGAGGAACTGGAGTTAACTCGTATCAGAACTGATAGCCTCCCATTCCTCAGGCGCTATATACTCAGTATGTAAGATAAGATTTCTCCGGATTTTTAACCCCGGAGGGTTAGCCACCCAGGATAACCCAAGAAAGTCAGTGCGTCACCGAGGACTCTGTCTTATTTCCATTGGGGTCCTTAATCTTGTCCCCCAGGATGCGACCCACACCAGTCGACTAACACCCGGGTACCTATTTGCTAGGTAAACATGACAACAGGTATAAGGAAACACGTCGAAATGTTTCCACCCCACCGGGAATCGAACCCGGGCCCTCCGTGTGTGAAACGAGAGCTCTAGCCACCAGGTATAGGCACAGAAATAATTACATAAATTATCATATATCGTAGCATGTGTAATTACCTAGTATAACAAAAAAGTCAGTGACTTATTTCCATTGGGGTCCTTTGGAAATAAGTCACTTTGTCTCTTCTCAAGGCGCAGATGTGGAGACTCAGTCTCGGAGAAGTAAAATACAGAATTTTCTCCTTGACTGGACATTCTGCTCTTCTTACCACCCTATCTTTTATACATAAAATAAGAACATAAGGAAGGAGGAACACTGCGGTAGGCCTGTTGACCCATACCCACGAACATACGCTTTATGTAAAATGGTACCGTACAAGGATGCGACCAGTATACAATACCCCCCCCCCCAAAAAAAAAAAAAAAAAAAAGTCTAATATACTACTTATGAGAGTTATTTTATTAGCTAGGTGACATCAGTTAGTGAAGCTTGACTCAGCTTAGCGGACGGAGGATAGAGCCTCCATCACTCATGTTAAATGACCCACACGGGTTTAGCTCTTTAGTAAGTTTATTCAGGTATACACAAATAGTTACATAGATTATCATACATAGCAGCATATGTGTAGAGAACCCAGGATAACCCAAAAAAGTCAGTGACTTATTTCCATTGGGGTCCTTTGCAGTAATGATTAGGAGTAGCCACTACTGCTATTAGCATCAGCCATTTGATTATGAAAGATGCCATTTGTAAAGCAAATAGTCGTTAATAACTTATACTTAATATAATTATTATAAATTTACAACGAATGTAAACGGGTTGGAATTTTATTGTACGTGTGTGTGTGTGGGGGGGAAGTGTCATCTGAATTGTGATATATGCAGACTTCTGGCAAGGAGTTATTGAACGAATGATGGTGACTCATTTTTTTTTTTTGGGGGGAAGGGGAAGGGGTCACCTTACTTTGCCTGGAGACGTCTTATGCGGTAAAAGGAAAAGTGTAATTCAGTATTGATGTATTAAAGAAAACTGCAGCAGGAAGATGAGAGGTAACTGAGAAAATGCAGTTTAATGTCTTATCAATAATCTAGGCACCAGTGGCTGTGTTCTGTTATCTCGAAGGGAATGACGACAGCTGCAGCCTCTGATTACCACCTCTTCCGGGGATCTCCATCCAAGGAATTGTAGCTATTCTACTTTTCCTCGGATCAAATCTTTATTTATCTTTTTGGTGCTCGTGATTAATGCAGTTAGAAGCCTGAGTAGATCTATAACCCACTATGATAACATGAACGTAGATAAGTATGTTTATGGAGCAACTTGCAACTTGCCCAAAATGCCCTGCATACTAGGGGCTTTGGCATGTACACCTCATGTAATCTCAATAACCAAATGTAATTCTTTGTATCATGTCCAAATAAAAATATTATTATTATTATTATTAACAGACTGACTGATGTAGTGGCCAGGCTTAGGCTTGGCTACAAGTACTTCTGGCAGTTTGGGAGACACACAGATGATGATCAAACTAAATGCAAATTATCAGGTATATGCTCACTGTCTTGAACACTATGTGCTTAATTGTCCACTTATTGAGGAATATAGAGATATTATAATAACCTATGTGACATGTCAAGATATCTTATTAATGAAAATAAGATACTAAGCAAATTTCCTAAATTTGCTTGTAACAGATAAGTGAAATGTAGATATAAATCCAAATGTACAATTGTTAACCCTTTTGGGGCCTAGTGCCTAGGCCTTTTGTGTATCCATATGCTCTTGCGCTACCGTCCACAGGATGGATATGGGGTGCACAATAAACTAGCCACTTCGTGGCAAAATCTAATCTAAAAATCATATCTGGGTGTTAGCTAACTGTTCTGGGGTCGCATCCTGAAGGAAAGGACTAAAGGACCCCAATGGAAATAAGCCATGGAGTTACTAACTCTCGAGTTAATAAATTGAATAAAATCTACCCAGGTACTGTATGACGCCCACAATTTTAATGCTTCCCACTGATAACATAATCTCAAATTCAGATATTTATTAGATTAGATTATTTCGTTGTAAGTTTACATAGATTTTGTAATTACAATCATAAACTGAAGTGCAAGGAGAGCCACTGACATGCCATGGCATTAAGGGCAGCTTAATCTAATGACTATAGACTTTGTACAAAATATTAGAGAAATTGATTGAGTTTGTTTTATTTAAATATTTGATTGTTCAAATTACAATATGATGATATTACATTGTTCAAATTACAATATGATGATATTACATTGTTCAAATTACAATATGATATTACATTGTTCAAATTACAATATGATATTACATTGTTCAAATTACAATATGATGATATTACATTGTTCAAATTACAATATATCGATGATATTACATTGTAACAAGTGTTTTGTAAGATGGTAATTAATAGTAATAATTTAAATTATCTTAAGGAAAATAATATTGAGCATTTTTGAAAGTACGTAATTTACAGTATGAGTATTTAGTTTAGGGTGAATAGGTGGTTTTTGAGAAGTCTTAAAATGATTTTCAGACAAGGTTATTTTAGTATTTACTGGTAACGAAGTCCAGATTCTGGAGCCCTTTATGTGCATAGAATTTTTACATAGGTTGATATGGACACAGGGTATATCAAAAAGTGATCTGTGTCTTGTGTTGTGGTCATGGGTCCTATTAAAGTTGGTGAGGAGAATTTTGAGCGGAGGGTTTATATTAGAGTGTAGAGTTCTATGTATGTAGTAGGCACAAAAATAAGTGTGAATGTTCTTTATGGTGAGTAGTTTTAGACTTTTGAATATTGGTGGAGTATGCTGTCTAGAGTGAGAATTTATCATTCTGACCGATTATGGTATCAGAGTTGAATACAGCACTTGTATCCTGTGGCCACTTGCAAGTTTATTCTGGTACAGGTACACATAAATAGTTACATAGATTATCATATATAGCAGCATATGTGTAGATTACCTAGGATAACCCCAAAAAGTAAAAAAACAGTGACTTATTTCCATTTGGTCCTAAATATCTGTGTAACTGTATTGGTTGGCAACGAATTATTCAAACTACTAGTGATCACTTGAAAGCTCTAAACCCTCAGGGGTTATACAGTGCTTGGGAAATGGGAGGTAATGTTTCTATTAGAATAGAGAGGAAGTGAGGAAAATGAGGGGAGAGGAGTGAGGGAGAAAAGATATTGAGGGAGGGGGAGAGAGGAAGGAAGGGGGAGGATCCATTTCTACTGCAGTGTTTATTTTTCCAAGGAAGGGAGAAAAACTAGGATTTTCTACAGAAAACTAGGATTTTCTACAGAAAACTAGGATTTTCTACAGAAAACTAGGATTTTCTATAGACAAACTAGGATTTTCTACAGAAAACTAGGATTTTCTATAGAAAAACTAGGGTTTTCTACAGAATAAGGAAGGGAGGGGGAGAAAGGAAGGTAGGGGAGGGAAAGAGGGGTGTCAGAGTAAATTTTAACCTAAACTTTTAAATCTTTTTTTTTTTTTGCATTCCAAATTAACCTAAGTTTCTTGGCATACTCTTTGGAAATTATTTGTCAGAATAATATTCTTAAATTTGAACAACTTTGCATGCATAATTCTGAATTAGAGATCATTCTTCCATATCTTGCTGATCACCCTAATGTAATCAAGCCATTTACAGTGTACATATTTTGAATGTGTTATAATATACTACTGTACATATTATTAATATGAATAAAATTAAAATGCTTGACAGTAATACTGCACTGTACAGTGGTCCCTCAGTTTTCGGTCATCTCCAAACTCGAACATTTATGTAAGTGTATTTTCGTAAGTGCTTTTGCAAGTGTATTTTTGGGGGTCTGAAATAGACTAACCTACGTGACATTATTTCTTAAGTAAATTCGTTCGGTAATGGCACTTGAGCAGCATTCTGGAAAGAATTTTCGGCGAAAACCAAGGGTCCACTGTATTACCATGTTTTTAAAATATAATGACAAAATGATCTGATAAACATTACCAAAAATTAATGTGTATTCTGTTCACTACAGGCTGCTGTTGGATGTTATTGTGGTTTTAGTAGCCGTAGGACCAGCGATGGCAAGAAATCAACCCCCAACCTTTCTACAGTATCCACACCATGAAGAAGTTGTCAAGCTTGCTGTTAGTCAAAACAACTTTACACGTGATCTATATGTGGTGAGTTGTGTGTATGACAGTAACAGAAAATTAATTATAAAATAATGAATTATATTACTGTATCCTGTATTAGTTTTGCTGTAGATTATTACTAGTGTACAGATAAAAAAAAAAAACACAGAGAGAGAAGCTTACGACGATGTTTTGGTCTGACTTGGTCTGCGACCAGGCCTTGTGGTGGAATCAGAGCCTGATCAACTAGGCTGTTACTGTTGTCCGCACGCATACCAACGTACGAATCGCAGCCCGGCTGGTCAGATATTGACTTTAGGTGCCTGTCCAGCGCCTTCTTGAAGACAGCCAGGGGTCTATTTGTAATCCTCCTTATGTGTGCTGAGAGGCAGTTGAACAGTATTGGGCCCCTGACACTTATTGTGTTGTCTCTTAGTGTATGCATGATGCCCTTGCTATTCATTGGGGGGATGTTGCATCTCCTTCCCAGTCTTTCTTTTGTAGGGAGTGATTTTTGTGTGCAAATTTGGGACTAGTCACTCTTGGATTTTCCAAGTGTATATTATAATGTATCTTTCTCGACTGAATTCCAGGAAGTACTTAGTTTAACACCAAAAAGTCAAAGTGACTTAGTATTTCCATTGGGGTCCTTGAGACTTTAAGAAATTTGTTTTGAGGTGTGGCCAACTGATTTGTAGTTTTGATGCAATGAGATAAGAATATGCCTAGGCTTTTATTTCATGAGGTCATACAGTATGTAGTAGTAGCACAATAATACATATAATATTTCCTTGATAATTTTAGAAAGTATCTCACTATTGCTGTACACTATTATAAACATTATTATCCTGCAGTATTAATAATTAACAAAGTTAATACAGTATTTATACATTTTTTAATAATAATAATAAGCATTTTCCTTATACAGTTATTTTTTTCTGATAGCAAATAGCTCAGAGGAGTTCGAGAAATCTCTTCTTCTCCCCGTTTAGTATAATGACGGCTTTGGGAATGACACATGCTGGGACGGTGGGCAACACTGAGAAAGAGGTGCACTCAGTTCTGCATCTCTCTCAGGATAAGGATGCAATGCATAATGCCTTTCAAGATATTGTCACTGATCTGAAGGTGGGAATCATCATAAATCAGTGTATTTTATTATTTATGTATACATATACAGTAAACAGTATGTTATTGTTCATGTATATAAAGTAGAATGTATTTTATTTTTCATGAATGTACTGTAGATATTTTTCAGCAAATTTTACTTGCCCCATACTGTATACAACACTTTGAGGACTGAGCTATATTAGCTTACTGTATTTTTCAATATGTATCCTAGCTGGATAGTAGAAATGTCACAACAAAGCTAGATTCCTTGTAATTTTTTACACATTAGCCACCTCCCACCAAAGTAAAGTGACCCAAAAAAGAAGAAACACTTGCCATCACCCACTCTTATCATGGTCTTGCCTTCAGGAGGTGTGCCCTCCAAATTACAAATATCCCCACCCCTCTTTCAGAGTGCAGGTAATATACTTCCCACCTCCAAGATTCAAGTCCAACTAACCATTTTTCCTGAATTCCTTCATAAATGTTACCTAAAGTATATTGATACTTTTTATTTCTTTGCAGACTGAAGCAGCTGACTATGAGCTCAGGACATCCAACATGGCTTATGTTTCTCACAAAATGACTTTGTTGAGTAACTTTGAAAGCATTCTAAAAGAAAAGTACCTGAGTTCTGCAAAGACTGTAAATTTTGAAGAAAGTGAAAAAGTAAAGCAGGAGATAAATGATGCTGTTGAAAAGGAGACAAATTCCCACATTAAGAATCTCATTCCCTCAGGTATATTTATATAAACAACTATTGGAGGATAGATGGGCTAGTGAGAGTGTAGGCAATGGGGTCGAAGATGTATGGGGTAGATTTAAAAATGTATTGTTAGTGTTCAGCAGAAGTTTGTGGTTACAGGCGAGTGGGTGTTTTCTTTCTTTCAATGCACCGGCCGTATCTTACCGAGTATCTTACCGAGTTTCTCCTTTTACATTTAGAAATGCTTATATACAGGAGAAGGGGTTACTAGCCCCTTGCTCCTGGCATTTTAGTTGCCTCTTACAACACGCATGGCTTACGGAGGAAGAATTCTGTTCTACTTCCCCATGGAGATACATAAGTGGAAATAAACAAGAATTAGTAAGAAAAATAGAAGAAAACCCAGAAGGGTGTGTATATATATACTTGTACATGCATGTGTAGTGTGACCTAAATGTAAATAGAAGTAGCAAGACATACATGAAATCTTGCATGTCTATGAATCAGAAAAAAGACACCAGCAATCCTACCATCGTGTAAAACAATTACAGGCTTTCGTTTTACACTCACTTGGCAGGAAGGTAGTACCTCCCTGGGTGGTTGCTGTCTACCAACCTACGACCTAGGTTATAACTTTCTTATTATGTAAAAATTTGATGAAGTAATGATCAGTTCTTTTGAGCTGCATGGCTTTACACTACCTGAATCAAGCACCAAAAAAGTACAATAAGAGCAACATACAGTGTTCAATATCAGTCCTGGTTTATACAAATTACTGTACACTCATTCATTGTTCTAAACTTTATGAGCATGTTTAAAAATTATGGTTTAAGTAGTTGAGACCTACCTTTGATTATGCAAAATTATCAAGTGGGGCATGGACCCATGTTGAGTCACATCAAAATGGATGTGCTCTTGTGGACCTGCCCACTTTCCTTGCTTGAAATATAATTTTAAAATTACTATGTATCTGTAGTATTTGAGCATTCTACAGTGTAAAACTTCTGAACTGGTGCACATGAGGCAAGATGAAATTGTTCTTGAATGCTCTCTAGTCTCCAAGAATGTTCCCAAGGTTGATACAAGCATGTGGTTGGTGAAATTGCCCACCACATACTTGACAGTGTAGAGATGCAGGGCACCATAGTTTAAAATTTTGGCCTAGCTGGCATATTGTATAAGTTTAAAACCAACTTAAAACATGAGTTATTATTATTATAATCATGGAGGAGCACTGAACTCGTAGTATTATACAGCGCAAAAAAACATGTTGTGTTTTAGCACGCACCTGCATGTGCATTCCAACAGCACATCAAATCCCCAAAACTAATCAGGTTTCCTGCAGTTTACTTAAAACCTTCATCATCCTTCCAGTGATGTTCTTTGCATTTTTCTTCCATCCACCTCAGATTTATATAACGTATTGGTCATCTTATCCTGCTCCACCCTTTCTAAAAGCCCAAACCTTCTCAACATCCATTGTCTTTCTGTACTACCACCATCTTATAATTTCTATGCTTCTTATTCTTTTTATAATACTCAAACTACACATTGATATCTCTGCAACATTCATTTTTTCCTTGTCAGATTAATGGCTTACTGTACAGTATGTATAAATAAACAAATATAAATTTTCTTTTGCTACATTGTAGTACAGTAATAATAATAATATTACTAAATCCTCCATGGGGAAATGGAACAGAATTCTTCCTCTGCAAGCCATGCATGTCATAAAAGGTAACTATAAAATGCCGGGAGCAAGGGGCTAGTAACCCCTTCTCCTGTATAACTTACTAAATTTAAAAGGAGAAACTTTTTTTTCTTTTTAGGTCACCATGCCTCAGTGAGATATGGCCAGTTTGTTGAAAAAAAATTACTAAATGTAAAAAGAAGAAAAACTTTATTTTTCAGGTCACCATGCCTCAGTGGGAAACGGCTGGTCTGTTAAAAAAAAAAATTATAATAAAAATAATACTAGTAATATTTTTCAGGTATATTGAATTCTTTAACAAGGATGGTGCTGGTGAATGCAATTTACTTTAAAGGCCTATGGGAAAATCAGTTTAAGAAATCAAATACACATGACCAGATGTTTTGGCTATCAGAAAGTGAAAGTGTCCAAACCCCAATGATGCACATAAACTCTAATTTTCGCTTGAAGCACAATAAGGACCTGGATGCAGATATTCTAGCATTGGATTACAAGGTCAGTGATGTGTTATAAAATTTCTTGTTATAGTACTGCACCTTAATAATTGGCATGTATATCATGCCTCTAGTGTATTTGTCGTAGCCTCCTTTTCATTGTCTGGTTAAAGTATCTAAATTTCTTTCTTTAGTCATTATAGACCGATGGTTACAACAGTATTTACACTGGCTTGTTTTCTGTAAAGCCATTTTAGTGGACATAGGGAAAATTTGCTACTCTACTACTAGTACAGTACCTTCTATTTCTTCAGTGTCCCGTATTAAAAAAAAATGAAAGCCATTATTTTCATAATCTGGGATGTAGGTTTACTAAAATAGATTTAAGCATTAAATTTATGTATGACCCACACGGGTTTACCACTTATTTTATCATACAATAATAATGCGAGTGTGTTAGGTAGGAACGAGTAGAGACGAATGGTTTTTGGGACCTGACGAGCTCTTTGAGTGTGAGAAGGACAATATTTTGTGAAGAATTCAGGGAAACCGGTTAGCCGGACTTGAGGTGGGAAGTACAGAACAGTGCCTGCACTTTAAAGGAGGGGTTTGGGATATTGGCTGTTTGGAGTGATATCCGAGCTGTCTTATTTAGGCATCTCTGCAAAGAAAGTGATTGTGTGAATGATGGTGAAAGAGTTTCTCTTTTTTGGGGTCACCCTGCCTCGGTGAGAGAAATATTGTTTGGACAAGATTTAAAAAATATATCAAGAAGGATGTCCAAGCACTGACAGTTAAAAAAAAATTCTGTTTAATGTTATTTTATCTTTCTTCATAAATATATATGTACCTCTTTGAGAGATGATTGTTTAATTTTTATTATTTGTTCTACTAAAACACAGATCAGTGCTTGGACATCCTTCTTGATATATTTTTTTAAATCTTGTCCAAACAATATTTCAATAATATTGTTTTCCTTAAATGTAGAAGAAAATATTTGATATTTACCAGCACATTCTTTTAATATTAATTCCCTCCTATGCTTTTCTTGTACCACTGCCATCAAAATTGTAAACATCACATTTATGCACTTATGTCTGGTATTTATAGGGATTTACATGGTTCTTAAAATAGTACTGTGTATTTCAGACTGCTGGAGTACAAAAGTTTCATGAAACCATTTCGTATATACACAAATAACCCACACATAGAAGAGAGAAGCTTATGATGATGTTTTGGTCGTCTTGGACCAAGACAAACTGAAATGTTGTAAGCGTCTCTCTTCTATGTGCGGGTTATTTGTGTATTGTTCCAGTCACGGTACTGTGCCTTTTTTTCTTTACATGTACTATATGTAAAAACGGATCTAATAAGCGTTGCTGACATGTTGCAATCAGTATTAGCTGGATCCATGTCTTGCCAGTGTTACTTGTTTTAGAATGTAGAATGGAATGATTTAAGGTCTCTTATCTTGAAAAAATTTTCTAGTGCTTAAATTATGTGGCTTTTGCAGGGATCTAGGCTGAGCATGGTAATTGTGTTGCCTACCAAGCGTGATGGATTAGCAGAGCTTGAAGCAAAACTAGCTACCACAAATTTGAATGATTTAGGCAAGATGATGCATAAAACCAAAGTAGTGGTCACCTTACCTAAGTTCAAGCTGGAAGAATCACTTTTTTTGATTGAACATTTGGCAAAGGTAAATAGTGTTTTATTCTTAATTTATTAGCCTCAATCATGTAGTACATTATTTAATTTATATATTTGTCCAGGGAGGTACGACCTTCCTGCCAAGTGAGTGTAAATTGAAAGCCTGTAATTGTTTTAAATGATGGTAGGATTGCTGGTGTTTTTTTCTCTCATAAACATGCAAGATTTCAGATACGTCTTGCTTCTTACATTTAGGTCACACTACACATGCATGCACAAGCATATATATACACACCCCTCTGGGTTTTCTTCTATTTTTCTTCCTAGTTCTTGTTCTTGTTTATTTCCTCTTATCCATGGGGAAGTGGAACAGAATTCTTCCTCCATAAGCCATGCGTGTCATAAGAGGCGACTAAAATGCCAGGAGCAAGGGGTTAGTAACCCCCTTCTCCTGTATATATTACTAAATGTAAAAGGAGAAACTTTTGTTTTTCCTTTTGGGCCACCTTGCCTCGGTAGGATACGGCCGGTGCGTTGAAAGAAAATTTGGAAAATTATACCCAGATGGATACATCTTCCACCTGAGAAGTGAAAACAAGTACAGTGGTACCTCGGTTAACGATATTTTTTCGTTCCAGAATGCTGTTCAAGTGCCATTACCAAACGAATTTATCCCCATAAGGAATAATGTAAAATAGACTAGTCCTTTTAGACCCCCAAAAATACACTTGCAAAAGCATTTAAAAAAATAAACTTACATAAAAGGGCGAGTTTGGGGACCATCTTTAACCGAGGTACCACTGTATATTTAAACTACACATTGGTTAGGGCCCTTGTTTAGCTAAAACTAATAATTAGATCAATTGATTTATTTAGGATTATAAGCTATAGCCATTATCTAGTTAAGATTGTGAATAATATTGAATAATGTGATACTACATGAGCATTATTAATCAACAAAAAAAATGTATGTATTCAGCTACAGTATTTGCATACTAAGCATTGGCATGAATTGTAAAAATGCATACAAGCAATAAAATGTTTGAGGAGTATTTATTGCCAATTAATAATGACAATTTATCCTGATAATAGGAACAACCATTGAATGAATATATTAATACCCTGTGTTTAATTGTACTGATAATGTTGGTAGACATGGAGGTGGCATCAGGAAAGTATGGAATTAGTAAATTTAGCACTTTATACACTAAAACTGTAAGGGTCATACTGATAATTGTCATTAAACCAGCTCAGTATTCATTTGCTAATACAGTAGACCCCCGGTTTTCATAATTAATCCGTTCCAGAAGGTTGCCTGAAATCCAAAATGGCCGAAAACCGAAGTAATATTTCCCATAAGAAATAATGTAAATCCAATTAATCTGTTTCAGACACCCAAAAATATTAAAAAATAAATTTTGTAGAGAATAACTATAGTGTTGCAGCTCTTCAGTGGTTAGGAGGTACATTCATTACTTACCTTAAAATATTTGTAGTCTTAATGTAGGGCGAGAGGTGAGTAGTATTTATTTGTAGGAAGTTAGTGTAGGTAGCCGATAGATGTAGGTATACACGTATGTAGTCCGCCTGGGCTATACTTACCGCAGCCCACAACCATATTATTACCATCAACATACCAAGTTCACTGAGTTTAATTGTTTCTAACAACCACCTTTAGATGCCATCATAAACAAAAGAAGTAATGAATTATTCATGCCGAGAATTGTAAACAGAAGTGTTAAGGGCGGTGACTGGGGCCAGACAGCAGATTCATACAGTTTTCTCTAACGCTGGACCAGAGAAAACGTTATGTTTTCCCTCCACCTAACTCCCCATTCGATAGCATATAAACATGCAATGTTTGTAGTAACGTGTTTCTTATATAATTTTGAAGAAAATATCATAGATTAATGAAAATGTCTATACAGCCTCTCCTCACTTAGCGACGTACTCGTTTACCGACGACTCGGACTTACGACGGGCTTTCTGAACAGTATACATACCTAAATAATGTATAATAGAGCTGATTTCCTGTATTCTGTTTAATACTCTATACGGTACACTACTGTATAAACATTCAAAAATATTCCAGAAATGTTACAAATGGTGCAAAGGTGACATTAAAACAATATCAAAGATGGTTGACACAAACCCACTACCATTATAGTATGCTCCTCACTTAGCGATGAATTTGTTTACTGACGTGGTCTTAGGAACGGAACTCTGTCGTTAAGTGAGGAGAGGCTGTATTAACGTAAAATAAGACATTCAATGTGCCCAAGAGTGAGTCACGAATGTATGAGTGGCCCAGGTGCAAGCATCTGGTACCAACGATTTCCGAGCGGATGCTCTAAATCCAGGGGGAAATTTCGCCGAAAAAAGTGCTCGAAATCCGAATTGCTCGATTTCCGAACCAGCTGAAAACTGGGGGTCCACTGTATACTCAGCAACATGTTCACCAATTGTCAGGAAAGGCCTTAAGCAATGTATAAGGCAGTAGATAAATGATTGAGTTGGTGGTACAGCACTTCAACATTGCTGAGTGATAGAAATTTTGTTGCCACAGTGACCGTCTTGCCCTAAATAAGATGTGTACTGAATCGCTGTAAGGGCTATCCCTAGCTCCTGATGATCCCTGTTCTAAATACAGACCTGAGTACATAGGCATTGTTCAACTGAGATATCTTTTCAAGAATCATACAAAGATGTCCACCCTGGGGGAAAACAGTGTTTCAGGTATGTATTTCATGGATGATATACTAGCAGAGGCCAAAATCTGTACACTCCCAACAAAAGTGGGGTTTAGCATGACCTGGCATTGGGGTTAGGGCTCCAGAAAATCAAAGACCTACATCCAAGATCTTCTGGTAACTGAAATGGAATGGCATATTACGATCATCTTTTTTATTAAAATAGTAACACTACTACTTCTTCTTTCTTCTTTCAACACGTCGGCCGTTTCCCACCGAGGCGGGGTGGCCCAAAATGAAAAACGAAAGTTTCCCATTTTACATTTAGTAATATATACAGGAGAAGGGGTTACTAGCCCCTTGCTCCCAGCATTTTAGTCGCCTCTTACGACACGCATGGCTTACGGAGGAAGAATTCTGTTCCACTTCCCCATGGAGATAAGAGGAAATAAGAACAAGAACTAGTAAGAAAATAGAAGAAAACCCAGAGGGGTGTGTGTATATATATGCTTGTACATGAATGTGTAGTGTGACCTAAGTGTAAGTAGAAGTAGCAAGATGTACCTGAAATCTTGCATGTTTATGAGACAGAAAAAAGACACCAGCAATCCTACCATCATGTAAAACAATTACAGGCTTTCGTTTTACACTCACTTGGCAGGACGGTAGTACCTCCCTGGGCAGTTGCTGTTTACCAACCTACTACCTAAAATTCTACAAAATATAGTAGCTAAAATTTCTTAGCACTATCACAGGCAAACAAGAGGCCTTAACTGTAAACAAACAAAAAAAAGTGGCCCAAAAAGACATGTACATGAGTGGTATACAATACAGACAAGATGAAAATTAGTTTAATAATAATAATAATAATAATAATATCTTTATTTACTACAAGTACATGTACATGGTATACAGGCCTAGCTGACATTAGTGACATACTACTATATAGAAAGTCCCTTGTTATGCTGAGCATTTCGGGCAGATTAGGTCAGTGTCCCAGGATGCGACCCACACCAGTCGACTAACACCCAGGTACCCATTTTACTGATGGGGAACATAGACAACAGGTGTAAAGAAACACGCCCAATGTTTCTGCCCTGGCTGGGAATCGAACCCAGGCCCTCGCCGTGTGAAGCGAGAGCAAAACATCTACAATAAAGATTCCCAGATGTTGCACATGTGTGTAATTTTCAAGAAAGACTTATTCACCAATAGGAGATATATATCATTAAATAGAACTAAATAGACAGTAATACTGAAGCAAGGAAAAGCTTGACTCCCGTAAAATTAAAAATGTATTGAAAAATATTTGAAATTAAGAAAATTTATTGGATAAGTCCAGAGTTTAGAGAACTTCAAATTTAGCTGATATTTTCTAGTGTTTAAACTACAGTTGAAACTTTTTTTTCTAATATTTTTAATGACGTGTGTAGATTCTTTGGTGTTAATCTTGTCTTTCATCCTGGGCATATTACCCAAGTTATTGAGTAAATTGAATGCACTTTATGTACTTAAAACTTAATTTTGTTTTTTATTTAATGAATTTATGGTTATTTGTTTGTTTTCCAGATGGGTATTAAAGACTTATTTGATATTAATCATTGTGATTTGTCTGGGATCACTGGCGCCAATGATCTTTATGTTTCCCATGTGATTCACAAAGCCTTCCTGGAGGTTAATGAGGAGGGTAGTGAAGCTGCTGCAGCTACAGGTTTGTTCTTTCTGTTTTTATTTCTAATAGAAATAGCAAGACAGCTATTGAATGAGTAATAGTAAATGTGTTTTCTTTGGATCACCCTTCCTTGGTGGAAAAGGACCATGTACAGTAGTTAAAACAAAATTAACGTATGTTTGTTTTAATACTGTACATGGCATTATCTATGACATTCCCTGAGAAAACTCTCCTGATAACTCTAATTCAAAACTAATGCATATATTGTACTGTTTAGCTAAATATGGAAACGGTATATAAAATACATTACATATCCCTGAGAAAGATGAAGGGAAAGGGGGGGGGGAAAAGAGATCATAGAATGTCTACCATGGCAAACTCAGTGGCATTGGAAGAAAATGAAAGTGCAAATGTCATTTAAACATATTTTGGAAAGGTATTTGACAACTGTGACCAAAGAGTGATAGTTTACAAAATAAAGTATAAAAAGTAAGTAGGAAAGTGCTTTAGGTATTGAAAGTTCTAGCAAAAGTATTACAAAAATTTAGTGTGAATGCAGCTGACAGCTCAGCTCTGCAAGAATTGAGCTATTCTTTTGTTATAATAGTAGACAAATGCACAAATAAAAATTAGCAGGAAGGTTGTTGCAGTAGAAGAGCTTGAAAATCTATTGTCTGATATTGCTTAAGTCTTCCATTGAGCAGTGGGAGAACATTGTGATAATGAGTGGTAAAATTCCAACTGTTTTGATAAATAAGAAATATTTTAGTGCATGGCAACTTGACACATTGAGAGAACAGCATATATAGTCAAGGCCAGGTCAATTATAGTGGATTATGAGAATGTAAAAACGAGAGATGTCATGTCAGTGATAGTTTAGTCTTCAAAGCCCTTGTGATCTCTAAAGAATACTCTCCTGACATCTTTAAAGGCAATTGAGATATTAGAGCTAGAATGTAGAGAGATCAATTACTCAATGCATAGTCTAAGTGCTTTTATAGGTGTATTTTTCTGAAATGGACTAATCTAATTTACATCATTCCTTATGGGAATAAATTCGTTTGGTAACAGCACTTGAACAGCATTCTGGAATGAAGAATGTTCGATTTCCGGGGGTCAACTGTAGTATACTATTTTGTATGTTTTTGTGCTTGTGTGACAGATATTGAAAGTCATACATAAAAATATATTTAAAATTCTTTGCATAGGGGAATAATTTTTAGAAAGATGCTCTGTTAATGTTTATTAAAATATTTCATGAAAAAAAGCATGGTGTATGAATTTGTATAACTTTTTTTTTTTTTTTTTTAGAGAGAAGGTTGTGTCTTTATTCTACATCCATTTTAATATTTTTTGTGAATACTAGAAGATAATCATTGACTATAATTAATATTGATTTCTTTTTTCCCTTTAGCCGTGGTTATTTCAAAAAGAAGTTTGCCAATGCCTCCACACACCTTCATTGCTGATCATCCATTCTTTTTTTGCATTCGAGATGAACAGTCTGGATTCATTTTATTTTCTGGCAGACTTACTCATCCTGAATTTGTGTCAGCAAAGGATGAGCTTTAAACATTTTGATTAAAATTAAATGTACAATGGACCCTCGCTTTTCGAACATTCTTCATTCCAGAATGCTGTTAAAGTGCTGTTACCAAACGAATTTATTCCCATAAGGAATGATGTAAATTAGATTAGTCCATTTCAGACCCCCAAAAATACAGTGGTACCTCGAGTTACGATGGTCCCCAAAACCCCCCTTTTATGTAAGTTTATTTTTTTAAATGCTTTTGTAAGTATATTTTTGGGGGTGTAAAAGGACTAGTCTATTTTACATTATTCTTTATGGGGATAAATTCGTTTGGTAATGGCACTTGAACAGCATTCTCGAACGAAAAAATATCGTAACTCGAGGTACCACTGTACTTATAAAAGCACTTACAATGATACTTACATAAAAGGGCGAGTTTGGAGTGTTCGAATAGTGAGGGTCCACTGTATATTTAGTATTTACAAAATTACAAGATTAGTACAGCATAATTCAGTGATAATTTTGGTGCTATATTTTTGAAAACTTCTAAATATATTGATTTGCTGATTTGTTAATAGTAATGTTGACAAAGATTCAAATTATGTAGTTCATAGGCATAGTATTCATGTTTTATAAAGTTCTTTCTTGTCTGTAGTCTTGTTACCTTGTGCCACATTTTCTTTCTACATATATATTCATGGTATTTTAGGGGTTGTAATTGCTAGTACTATTATATTAGTCTTTAAGTTCTGTAGTAAACATTTACTGTACATGTATATTTCATGTGCTGTTTAGTATACTGATTAATAAAATTGAATTTTGTGAAACATTTTCCTAGCTTTAAAACTACATACAGTGGACCCCCGAGTAACAAACAAAATTCATTCCAGAAGCCTAATCAAGTGCCATTACCGAACGAATTTACTCCCTTAAGAAATAATGTCAAGTAGGTTAGTCCATTTCAGACCCCCAAAAATACACTTACAAAAGCACTTACAATATTATACTTACATAATTTTACGATTTCCGGGGTGTTCGTAACTCGGGGGTCCACTGTACTAAATCCTTGCTTAATTAACAACACAGGTGTACATTATTCTAGAGTAACCTGTTAAACAAAAATAGTACGTATATCAGAACACATTTCTGCCGTGTCTCCCGTTATGTAATTGTGGCTTTCTAGATTTTTTTTTTCCATGTTATATTGTATATACAGTGTAACTTCCATAAAAAAAAGACTTGATAGGGGAAGGGGGTGTATGCTTAAGCAAAAATTTCTTGTATGGATGTGACTGATGCTGAAGATAGTGCTGTATATAGCTCTGAGCTGTAGTTCTGCCTCTTGAGGGTTTTAAAGTGCAGCTATTATACCTCTTATGTGGGTTGAGATAAAGGATACAGGATATCTGTTTTGGATCACTGAAGAAGAGGGTACTGGGATTATGGGATGCAGGTATGTCTTTCTCGGATCACTGAGGCAGAGGGGGTTGGGATGGTGGGATATGGATATATCTTTCTTGAATCATTGAGGTAGAAATGGCTGGGGTTATAGGATATGGGAATACCTTCCTTGGATCAATGAGGCAGAGGGGGCTGGGGTTATGAGATATGGAGATACAGTGGTACCTCGAGTAACGAGCTTAATTTGTTCCAGACGGCTATTCAAGTGCCGATACCAAAGGAATTTTTTCCCATAAGAAATAATGAAAATTAGATTAATCCATTTCAGACCCCCAAAAATACACTTGCAAAAGCACCTACAAAAATACACTTACAAAAGCACCTACAAAAATACACTTACATAATTGTTTGAGTTGGAAGCTGCTCGTAAGTAGAGGTACCACTGTACTTTTCTCAGATCATAGAGGTAGGGGGGGCTGCAAATATGGGATATGGGGATACACCTCTGATTGTACAGCAGCTGAAACATTTTGTCTTTAATGTATAGTCTACATGCATTTCTTTGGTGTTGAGTTCATATGCAGAGAACTGAAGAAAATTTTAGTTGCTCAAGCAGGGCAGGAAGTTATTTTCTGGCACATAAGGCGCACGATCGTTTGAGCCATATAAGACAAATGTTTCTAAGCAATTTTAACATAATTTAGTAAACAGCTGCTAAAGCATAACCCAAAGCCTACCCTTGACCCTAACCTTGAACGAATAAGGCTCAGGGGGATTTTTCCAAGACGGGGGGAGGGGGGGGAAATATACCTTATACAGTGGACCCCCGAGTTTCGTAAACCCCGGAAATCGTACATTTATGTAAGTATAATATTGTAAGGGCTTGTGGAAAAGTATTTTTGGGGGTCTGAAATAGACTAACCTACGTGACATTTTTCCTTAAGGGAGTAAATTCGTTCGGTAATGGCACTTGAGCAGACTTCAGGAGTGAAGTTTTTACGAAACTCGGGGGTCCACTGTATGCTGGAAAATACATAACAGATCCATCAGAAAATAACTTCTCAGATTATTTTTTCAAAATATATTCAGCATGGGTTCTGAACTTGCATTATTGTTGTAATTTTCTGAAAAAGAAAACTAATAACTTGGAAACAATTTAAAAAATTTTCCCAGGCACTCGGGTGAAACAACGGAACATAATAATTTTAGAGAGTTGCTTGAAAAATGTAGTTTTGATGTCAAGCTTTTGGAGGAACAGGCAAGAAAAGCAATAGATTTTTTTTTTATTCCTCTCAAATGAGGTTCCTTGATGCTGGTTAGGGGCTTGTTTAAAAAGGAATTTGACCTATCTTCCCTTTCCTTGAATCAAACCGGATTATCTCCCATTCCCTGAAGTGTTTTATGACCCCTGTGGGTTTAGTGCTTCCTCCTAAATATAATAATACAGTGGACCCCCGAGTTACGAACACTCCGGAAATTGTACAATTATGTAAGTATAATATTGTAAGTGCTTTTGTAAGTGTATTTTTGGGGGTCTGAAATGGACTAACCTACTTGACATTATTTCTTAAGGGAGTAAATTCGTTCGGTAATGGCACTTGAGCAGGCTTCTGGAATGAATTTTGTTCGTTACTTGGGGGTCCACTGTAGTTGGTATCAAGGGGGGCTTGTTGCTTCAGTTCCCCCCAGAATTCTCTCGGATTCCCAACAAAAATAGTAATAATGCTGCTTCAAAATAAGTAACCTAGCCCCCCTTCCAATGAGACAGCCACTCCAGTATAGAAATTCTGGTCCCACCCCTGAATAATATTTAAAGGAAAGTGATAAACCCATAAAGGTCGTAAAACATTTGGAAAATTGAAGGTGGTAAAGTTCAAACTAAGGAAGGGAAGGGGTAGCTTAAATTCCTTGGAGTAAAAGCTATTACCAACATCAAGGTTTTGCTCCTCCCAACTTTGAGGGTGACTGAAGAACAGGAGAGAAAACAAGAATTAATTTGCCCAGGGATGGGGATAGCCTTGATGCTGGTAAAGGACCATTTTGATCTATAACACTGGAGCTACCATCTATCCTTGGATAGAGCCTGAATGCCTCATATTCCCAAGGTTCTATGTGACTCCTGCCACAAGTTTAGTGCTCTTCTCATGGATAGTTACAACGTTTATTAAATGATACTGTATGAAAAAGGCACTCATATACTTATTACATTTATGAAAAGCACTGAAGATGAAAGGGTGCTGCTTTGACCTGCTGGGCTGTGGTTCATACGTCAGTTTACGTGCGGCCAGCATTAACAGTGGTTGGTCAGGCCCTGATCCACCAAGAGGCCTGGTCACGAACCGGGCCACGGGGGCATTGACTCCCGAAATGCCCTCCAGGTATTCCATTTTCTATATACAGTGGACCCTTGGTTTTCGTCAAAAATTCTTTCCAGAATGCTGTTTGAGTGCCGTTACCGAACGAATTTGTTCCCATAAGGACAAATATAAATTAGATTAGTCATTTCAGACCCCCCCAAAAATACACTTACAAAAGCACTTAGGAAAATATACTTACATAATTGTTAGAGTTTTCAGGTGAACGAAAACCGAGGGTCCACTGTACAGTGGACCCTTGGTTTTCGTGCACCTCCAAACTCGAACAATTATGTAAGTGTATTTTCTTAAGAGCTTTTGTAAGTGTACTTTTGGGGGGTCTGAAATGACTAATCTAATTTACATTTATCCTTATGGGAACAAATTGTTGGAACGGCACTCAAACAGCATCCTGGAAAGAATTTTCAACGAAAACCGAGGGTCCACTGTACTATTAGACTGTTCTATCTACATGTGAGCACAGAATTTACCTCCAGCATCACCACTGCTCTAACGCCCTTACTTTCTGTCCTCACCATATAATATTAGACTGTCCTGTCTACCAGTGACTATGCAGAATATACCTCCAGCATCACTATCACTAATGCCCTTTATCTGACCTTGCTGATGGTTCTCTACACATATGCTGCTACATATGATAATTTATGTAACTGTATTTGTGTATACCTGAATAAACTTTCTTACTATTCCACCTTTAACACAGACTCCTTCTTTGACTTTTTGTCAGCCACATCTTTATTATACAGACTGATTATACAGTGGAACCCCGGATTTCGTACTTAATCCGTTCCAGAAGGTCTGTCTAAATCCAAACTGTACAAAAACTGAAGTAATATTTCCCATAAGAAATAATGTAAATACAATTAATCCATTCCAGACACCCAAAAATATTGACAAAAAATAAATTTTTTAAAGAATATACAGTGGACCCCCGGATTACGTCATTTTCTCGTTCAAGAATGCTGTTCAAGTGCCATTACCGAACGAATTTATTCCCATAAGGAATAATGTAAATTAGATTAGTCCTTTTAGACCCCCAAAATACACTTACAAAAGCACTTACAAAAATAAACTTAAATAAAAGGGCGAGTTTGGAGACTATCGTAAACCGGGGGTCCACTGTAGTTTTACATACAGAAAACAATGAGAAATAAATATAAAGCACTAATGAAATGGATAAATGAACATTTAAATCACTATTGAAGACTTGTTGGCGTATGGAAGGAGGGGAGAGAGAGGAGAGCTTATTGTTTGGAAGGGAAATCTCCCTCCATAAGGACTTCAGGTATCAAAACCCTATCTGGGGTTACTTCCCTTCTTTGTCTTTTACTGGCACTAGGACCAGCTTGAGAGTCACTGGACCCCTGTCGCACAAAAAATCTGTCCAGAGAGCTCTGTTTCTTGTGTCTCTCTAAGATCTGCCTAAAATGGGACAAGGTATTGTCACTGAACATGTTGCAGATACAGCTTGTATCAGCTTGGTCAGGGTGATATTTTTCCACAAAAGTTTGCAGTCGCACTCAATAGTTAAGCACAAAAAACAATGGAATGCGCGAAGTAATGCTCACTCGACCAGTGACAGAGCCAGACTGAGACATACGCATGAGTGGCGGCGTCCCGGGCGGACGGATGCATCTGATGTGTACGATTTCCGGGTGGAGGTACAAAATCCGGACCAAAATTTCGCACAAAAAGTGTTTTAAATCCGAAACGTATGATATTTGGGGTCGAAATCCCCCGGGTTCCAC
>WNWK01006531.1:0-7500 GCA_009830355.1 Cherax destructor
ATAGCCAGATGATAATGTATTTTCTTTTGAGAAACTGTTGTCGTGTAACCTCTTGTTATGGGGTACAGTTTTTGTTGTGTGTTATGGTAAATCACCTGTTTTTCATAAAAAACATAAGGTTTCTTATTCAGGTGTTTTTGGACCATGAATGTACGGTTTCATTGTATAGTTTTGTTTGTTTGTATAGACCCATTAAGAATAAGACAAGGTGTAGGTTTTGTTGAACATATTGTTATATTGTGTGCAGTTTGCACGGGTTGTTTTTGGATATATTGATAGATATGTTTTTTATGTTCTGTTTGTGGTTTTTTAAATGGCCTGTTTTGTCCATGAGCATATATAGTTTATGTTTTTGTATATATTTGTCTTAAATAAAATATAAAAAAAAAAAAAAAAACTTCAGTGTGGTGTTCACTTCAGTGTGGTGGTGTTCACCTCACTTCAGTGTGGTGGTGTTCACCTCAGTGTGGTGGTGTTCACCTCAGTGTGGTGGTGTTCACTTCAGTGTGGTGGTGTTCACTTCACTTCAGTGTGGTGGTGGTCACCTCAGTGTGGTGGTGTTCACCTCAGTGTGGTGGTGTTCACTTCAGTGTGGTGGTGTTCACCTCAGTGTGGTGGTGTTCACTTCAGTGTGGTGGTGTTCATTTCAGTGTGGTCACCTCAGTGTGGTGTTCACTTCAGTGTGGTGCTCACCTCAGTGTGGTGTTCATTTCAGTGTGGTGTTCACCTCAGTGTGGTGTTCACTTCAGTGTTGTGTTCATTTCAGAGTGGTGTTCACTTCAGTGTGGTGTTCACTTCAGTGTGGTGTTCACCTCAGTCTGGTGTTCACCTCAGTGTGGTATTCATCTCAGTGTGGTGTTCACTTCAGTGTGGTGTTCACCTCAGTCTGGTGTTCACCTCAGTGTGGTATTCATCTCAGTGTGGTGTTCACTTCAGTGTGGTGTTCACCTCAGTGTGGTGTTCATTTCAGTGTGGTGTTCACCTCAGTGTGGTGTTCACTTCAGTGTGGTGTTCACTTCAGTGTGGTGTTCACCTCATTGTGGTGTTCACACTTCAGTGTGGTGTTCACCTCAGTGTGGTGGTGTTCACCTCAGTGTGGTGGTGGTCACATCAGTACGGTGGTGGTCACATCAGTACGGTGGTGGTCACATCAGTACGGTGGTGGTCACCTCAGTGTGGTTGTGTTCACTTCAGTGTGGTGGTGGTCACCTCAGTGTGGTGGTGGTCACCTCAGTGTGGTGGTGGTCACCTCAGTGTGGTGGTCACCTCAGTGTGGTGGTGGTCACCTCAGTGTAGTGGTGGTCACCTCAGTGTGGTGGTGTTCACTTCAGTGTGGTGGTGGTCACCTAAGTACACCTCACTTCAGTGTGGTGGTGTTCACTTCAGTGTGGTGGTGTTCACCTCAGTGTGGTGGTGGTCACCTCAGTGTGGTGGTGTTCACTTCAGTGTGGTGGTGTTCACCTCACTTCAGTGTGGTGGTGTTCACCTCATTGTGGTGGTGGTCACCTAAGTACACCTCACTTCAGTGTGGTGGTCTTCACCTCATTGTGGTGGTGGTCACCTCAGTGTAGTGGTGGTCACCTCAGTGTGGTGGTGTTCACTTCAGTGTGGTGGTGGTCACCTAAGTACACCTCACTTCAGTGTGGTGGTGTTCACTTCAGTGTGGTGGTGTTCATCTCAGTGTGGTGGTGTTCACTTCAGTGTGGTGGTGTTCACCTCACTTCAGTGTGGTGGTGTTCACCTCAGTGTGGTGGTGTTCACCTCAGTGTGGTGGTGTTCACTTCAGTGTGGTGGTGTTCACTTCACTTCAGTGTGGTGGTGGTCACCTCAGTGTGGTGGTGTTCGCCTCAGTGTGGTGGTGTTCACTTCAGTGTGGTGGTGTTCACCTCAGTGTGGTGGTGTTAACTTCAGTGTGGTAGTGTTCACTTCAGTGTGGTGGTGTTCACTTCAGTGTGGTGGGTTCACCTCAGTGTGGTGGTGTTCACTTCAGTGTGGTGGTGTTCACATCAGTGTGGTGGTGTTCACTTCAATGTGGTGGTGTTCACTTCAGTGTGGTGGTGTTCACGTCACTTCAGTGTGGTGGTGGTCACCTCAGTGTGGTGGTGGTGGTCACCTCAGTGTGGTGGTGTTCACCTCAGTGTGGTGGTGTTCACTTCAGTGTGGAGGTGTTCACCTCAGTGTGGTGGTGTTTACTTCAGTGTGGTGGTGTTCACCTCAGTGTGGTGGTGTTCACTTCAGTGTGGTTGTGTTCATCTCAGTGTGGTGGTGTTCACTTCAGTGTGGTGTTCACTTCAGTGTGGTGGTGTTCACCTCAGTGTGGTGGTGTTCACTTCAGTATGGTGGAGTTCACTTCAGTGTGGTGGAGTTCACTTCAGTGTGGTGGTGTTCACTTCAGTGTGGTGGTGTTCACTTCAGTGTGGTGGTGTTCACCTCAGTGTGGTGGAGTTCACTTCAGTGTGGTGGTGTTCACTTCAGTGTGGTGGTGTTCACCTCAGTGTGGTGGTGGTCACCTCAGTGTGGTGGTGTTCACCTCACTTCAGTGTGGTCTCCTTAGTGTTGTCAGGTCACTTCAGTGTATCAGGCCATAGGCTTGTCACTGACCTCTCGGTGACCTCTTATCTCAGTCGTTGTTGACCCTTGACCCCGGTGCTTGGTTACCCTCACCTCTCTCCACACAGTTGCACCTCAGTGCACCAGAACACCGTGCATAATAAACACGGTAATCCCTGACTTGAACCAAAACTACACCGTGACCCCCAAGTCCTGACCTCCACTTCCGGAGTGACCTTTAGCACCGGAGGAGCAGCTGTAAATTACCTTATAGTTTGTTGTAATTTCCTAGGTGCAGTTGCCTAGTTGCGTAATTGTCATCCAGAGCCCCATCACACCCACACATATTACACACCTTATTGATGGTACCTTTACCTTTGATGTACCTCTGAAGAGTTTCGAGAGTTTCACTACTCTCGGTGCCCGGCCATGGGTTAGGCTCGTCTGGTGCTTGCCTGGTCAACCAGGCTATTGCTGCTGGAGGCCCGCTGATGAAAGAGGAGACACGATAACAACAAACAAGATAATTAAATAACAAGAAAGATGGATAAAGATATAAACCAAGTTTTCCAATGGGCAACAGAGAACAATATGATGTTCAATGAAGACAAATTCCAACTACTCCGTTGTGAAAAACTGGAAGCAATAATAGCTAGGACTGAGTATACTACAAACTCTAATCACACAATAGAGCGGAAAAGTAATGTGAAGGACCTGGGAGTGGTAATGTCCGAAGACCTCACCTTCAAGGACCACATCCCCATTCAAGGCAGGTCATTGATATATATTATAAATAACAACGGGCCTAAGACTGATCCCTGTGGAACACCACTTGTTACAAGTCCCCATTCGGATTTGAGGCAGTAGACAGTGATAAAGAATATGATACAGTTTACTTGGATTTCAGTAAGGCCTTCGATAGAGTACCTCACAAGAGACTCTTAAGAAAGGTGGCAGCTCATGGTATAGGAGGTAAATTTCTAGCATAGATAGAGGCATGGCTTACCAATACAAAACAGAGAGTTTCCATTAATGGGGTCAAATCTGAATGGGGATTAGTCACTAGTGGCGTTCCACAAGGATCAGTTTTAGGCCCATTGTTGTTCATAATTTACATAAATGACCTTGATGAAGGAATTGCAAGTGACATGAGTAAATTTGCTGATGATACAAAAATAGGCCGTATGATTCATTCTGAGGAGGATACCAGTGAACTCCAGGAGGATTTGGACAAATTAATGTCTTGGTCTGAAAAGTGGCAGATGAAGTTCAATGTGGACAAGTGTAAGGTACTAGTCCTTGGTAATGAAAATATCCCTCGAATTTATAAACTAGGTGAAGTAGAGCTTGATCATACAGAATGTGAAAAGACTTGGGAGTCATGGTAAGCAGGAATCTAAAGCCAAGACAACAGTGCCTAAGTGTGCGCAATAAGGCTAACAGATTACTAGGATTTATTTCAAGAAGTATAAGCAACAGAAGTACAAAAGTTATTTTACAGCTCTATACATCACTAGTGAGACCTCATTTGGATTATGCAGCTCAGTTTTGTCTCCTTACTACAGGATGGATATAGATTCATTGGAGAACATACAGAGAAGAATGACTAAAATGATTTACAGTATAAGAAATCTCCCGTATGAAGATAGACTTAGAGCGTTGAATCTCCACTCTCTGGAGAGACGTAGAATGAGGGGAGATATCATCGAGGTGTACAAGTGGATGATGGGCATAAACAAAGGAGATATTAATAAAATACGGAGGATATCGAACCAAGTAAGAACCAAAAATAACGGATTTAAATTGGATAAATTTAGATTTAGAAAGGACATAGGCAAGTACTGGTTTTCGAACAGAGTTGTAGATGCGTGGAACAATCTTCCGAGTAGGGTGATAGAGGTTAGGACCTTGGGTGGCTTTAAAAAGAGATTGGACAAATATACGATTGAAGGGGCTGGGTTTGATTGGTGTCGTGAGTACGGGAGTAAATTCTTAGGTAGTGGTGGATTTGATAAGGACCTGCATTGTATAGGCCAGTAAGCCTTCTGCAGTGTTCCTCCATTCTTATGTTCTTATGTACTGAAACACTAAGTACAGCGTACTGAAACACTAAGTACAGTGTACTCGAACACTAAGTACAGTGTACTTGAACACTATGTACAGTGTACTCGAACACTAAGTACAGTGTACTCAAACAATAAGTACAGTGTACTCAAACACTAAGTACAGTGTACTCAAACACTAAGTACAGTGTACTCAAACACTAAGTACAGTGTACTCAAACACTAAGTACATTGTTCTCGAACACTAAGTACAGTGTACTCAAACACTAAGTACAGTGTACTCAAACACTAAGTACAGTGTACTCGAACACTAAGTACAGTGTACTCAAACACTAAGTACAGTGTACTCAAACACTAAGTACAGTGTACTCGAACACTAAGTACAGTGTACTTGAACACTATGTACAGTGTACTCGAACACTAAGTACAGTGTACTCAAACACTAAGTACAGTGTACTCAAACACTAAGTACAGTGTTCTCAAATACTAAGTACAGTGTTCTCGAACACTAAGTACAGTGTACTCAAACACTAAGTACAGTGTACTCAAACACTAAGTACAGTGTACTCGAACACTAAGTACAGTGTACTCAAACACTAAGTACAGTGTACTCAAACACTAAGTACAGTGTACTCGAACACTAAGTACAGTGTACTTGAACACTATGTACAGTGTACTCGAACACTAAGTACAGTGTACTCAAACACTAAGTACAGTGTACTCAAACACTAAGTACAGTGTTCTCAAATACTAAGTACAGTGTTCTCGAACACTAAGTACAGTGTACTCAAACACTAAGTACAGTGTACTCAAACACTAAGTACAGTGTACTCGAACACTAAGTACAGTGTACTCGAACACTAAGTACAGTGTACTCAAACACAAAGTACATTGTACTCAAACACTAAGTACAGTGTACTCGAACACTAAGTACAGTGTACTCAAACACTAAGTACAGTGTACTCAAACACTAAGTACAGAGTACTCAAACACTAAGTACAGTGTACTCGAACACTAAGTACAGTGTATTTGAACACTAAGTACAGTGTACTCGAACACTAAGTACAGTGTACTCAAACAAGAAGTATAGTGTACTCGAACACTAAGTACAGTCTACTCGAACACTAAGTACATTGTTCTCGAACACTAAGTACATTGTACTCGAACACTAAGTACAGTGTACTCGAACACTAAGTACAGTGTACTCGAACACTAAGTACAGTGTACTCGAACACTAAGTACAGTGTACTCGAACATTAAGTACAGTGTACTCGAACACTAAGTACAGTGTACTCGAACACTAAGTACAGTGTACTCGAACACTAAGTACAGTGTACTCGAACACTAAGTACAGTGTACTCAAACACTAAGTACAGTGTACTCGAACACTAAGTACAGTGTACTCGAACACTAAGTACAGTGTACTCAAACATCAAGTACAGTGTACTCGAACACTAAGTACAGTGTACTCAAACACTAAGTACAGTGTTTGAGTACACTAAGTACAGTGTACTCAAACACTAGGTACAGTTTACTCGAACACTAAGTACAGTGTTCTCGAACACTAAGTACAGTGTACTCGAACACTAAGTACAGTGTACTCAAACACTAAGTACAGTGTACTCGAACACTAAGTACAGTGTACTCGAACACTAAGTACAGTGTACTCAAACACTAAGTACAGTGTACTCGAACACTAAGTACAGTGTACTCGAACATTAAGTACAGTGTACTCGAATACTAAGTACAGTGTACTCAAACACTAAGTACAGTGTACTCAAACACTAAGTACAGTGTACTCAAACACTATGTACAGTGTACTCGAACAAAAATCAGTGGTTGAGGTCACGACAGTTATAATGACTTGTCTAATGTGTTGTTATTTTTATTGTTTTAAAGACTGTTGTGGTCTGCGTATTTTCCATAACTTATACTTGTACTTGTTGGGGGCTTGCAAATGTTGATTCATAGCTCCTGGACCCATATTTCAACATTTATTAACAGTCTTTACTGATTTCTGGTTCAACCTGTAAGGTGAGGCAGGTCCTGCCTGCCTCACTCTGCAGGTCCCGCGAGCCAGGTGGTGGTGGTGGTGGTAGTAGTGGTAGTGGTGGTAGTAGTGGTAGTGGTGGTAGTAGTAGTAGTAGTAGGTGTAGTGGTGGTGGTAGTAGTGGTGGTGGTAGTGGTGGTGGTAGCAGTGGTGGTGGTGGTAGTAGTGGTGGTAGTGGTGGCAGCAGTGGCGTGGCAGTAGGTGGCGGTGGCAGCAGTGGTGGCAGCAGCAGTGGCGGCAGTAGCAGTGGGGGGCAGTAGGGCAGTGGCAGCAGTACTGGTGCAGTGCGGGTGGCAGCAGTGGCGGGGCAGCAGTGGCGGCAGTAGCGGTTCGGAGCAGGGGTGGCGGCAGCAGTGGCAGCGGTGGCAGCAGCAGTGGTGGTGGTGCATGCAGTGGCGGTAGTAGTGGTGGGGTGGCAGTGGCAGGGTGGTGGCAGAGTGGTGGCAGTAGCAGTGGTGGTGGTAGTAGAGTGGTGGTGGTAGAGGGTGGTGGTGGCAGTAGTGGTGGCAGTAGGGTGGTGGCAGCAGTGGTGGGGTGGTGGCAGCAGTGGCAGAGTGGTGGCGATGGCAGTGCTGGAGCAGGCGGCAGTGGCAGCAGCGGCGGCAGTAGTGCGGTGGCGGCAGTGGCGAGCAGTGGCAGGGTGGCAGCAGCAGCAGTGGCGGCAGTAGTGGTGGTGGCAGTAGCAGTGGTGGCAGTGGGCGGCAGCAGTGGCAGTAGAGTGGCAGAGGTGCGGTGGCAGCAGTGGCGGCACCAGTGGCGGTGGCGGAGTGGTGGTGGTGGTGGTAGCAGCAGGGTGGTGGCAGTGGCGGCAGCAGTGGAGTGGTGGCAGCAGCAGCA
>WNWK01006531.1:12500-104795 GCA_009830355.1 Cherax destructor
CCCTGTCTAACTTGTCCTACCTCTCGGAATTCCGTACTGCTGACTGCCCTGCCTGCTTACACATCCTTCCCTGCCTGCTTACCCATCCTTCCCTGCCTGCTTACCCATCCTTCCCTGCCTCCCCATGTCCACTGCCTGCATACACATCATTTCCGACCTTCTATACCCATCGTTGCTTCCCTGCAACTTTAACACATCCTTCCCGCTGCTTCCATTGTGCCACCCATCCTTCCTGCCTTTACCCATCCTTCCCTGCCTGCTTACCCATCCTTCCCTGCCTGCTTACCCATCCTTCCCTGCCTGCTTACCCATCCTTCCCTCTACCATCCTTCCCTGCCTGCTACCCATCCTTCCCTGCCTGCTTCCCATCCTTCCCTGCCTGCTTACCCATCCTTCCCTGCCTGCTTACCCATCCTTCCCTGCCTGCTTACCCATCCTTCCCTGCCTGCTTACCCATCCTTCCCTGCCTGCTTACCCATCCTTCCCTGCCTGCTTACCCATCCTTCCCTGCCTCCCCATAGGTCACCACAGCTACATGATAAACACATTAACATTATCTCAGACAACCTTCATATTACCCACTCGTTGTCTTCAAGAGAGAAGCTGACAAATTCTTTAACACAGTTCCTGATCAGCCAGGCTGTGTTGCATGCGTCAGACTGCGGTCGGCAGCCAACAACAACACTGGTCGATCATGCCAACAAAGATAACCTCCCACTACTGCTATTCCTATTCATTATATTTTTCAATAATTCTATTCTCTCTAATTCTCTCTCTCTCTCTCTCTCTTTCTCTCTCTCTCTCTCTCTCCTCTTCTCTCTCTTTCTCTCTCTCTCTCTCTCTCTCTCTCTCTCTCTCTCTCTCTCTCTCTCTGTCTCTCTCTCTTTCTCTCTTCTCTCTCTCTCTCTCACTGTCTCTCTCTCTGAGAGGTTCCTTCATTAGCCTCTTTTTGTGTTATTCATCACGCTTCCTCTCCGTCCCTCCCTCCCAATACCTCACCGTCCCTCCCTCCAATACCTCACCGTCCCTCCCTCCCAATACCTTCTCCGCCCTCCCTCCACTACCTCTCCGTCCCTCCCTCCACTACCTCTCCGTCCCTCCCTCCCACTACCTCTCCGTCCCTCCCTCCCAATACCTCTCCGTCCCTCCCTCCCACTACCTCTCCGCCCCTCCCTCCACTACCTCTCCGTCCCTCCCTCCACTACCTCTCTCCGTCCCTCCCTCCCACTACTCTCCGTCCCTCCCAATACCTCACCGTCCCTCCCTCCACTACCTCTCCGTCCCTCCCGATACCTCTCCGTCCCTCCCTCCACTACCTCTCCGTCCCTCCCTCTCAATACCTCTCCGTCCCTCCCTCCCAATACCTCTCCGTCCCTCCCTCTCAATACCTCTCCGTCCCTCCCTCCCAATACCTCTCCGTCCCTCCCTCCCACTACCTCTCCGTCCCTCCCTCTCAATACCTCTCCGTCCCTCCCTCCCACTACCTCTCGTCCCTCCTCTCAATACCTCCTCCGTCCCTCCAATACCTCTCCGTCCCTCCTCTATCCTCTCGTCCCTCCCAATACCTCTCCGTCCCTCCCTCCCACTACCTCTCCGTCCCTCCCTCCATACCTCTCCGTCCCTCCCTCCCACTACCTCTCCGTCCCTCCCTCCACTACCTCTCCGTCCCTCCCTCCCATACCTCTCCGTCCCTCCCTCCCACTACCTCTCCGTCCCTCCCTCTCAATACCTCTCCGTCCCTCCCTCCCAATACCTCTCCGTCCCTCCCTCTCAATACCTCTCCGTCCCTCCCTCCCATACCTCTCCGTCCCTCCCTCCACTACCTCTCCGTCCCTCCCTCCACTACCTCTCCGTCCCTCCCTCCACTACCTCTCCGTCCCTCCCTCCACTCCTACCCTCTCCGTCCCTCCCTCCCATACCTCTCCGTCCCTCCCTCTCCAATACCTCTCCGTCCCTCCCTCTCAATACCTCTCCGTCCCTCCCTCCCATACCTCTCCGTCCCTCCCTCCCTACCTCTCCGTCCCTCCTCCATCCTCTCCGTCCCTCCCTCCCACTACCTCTCCGTCCCTCCCTCTCGCCTCCTCTCTCGTCCCTCCCTCTCAATACCTCTCCGTCCCTCCCTCCCACTACCTCTCCGTCCCTCCCTCCCACTACCTCTCCGTCCCTCCCTCCCACTACCTCTCCGTCCCTCCCTCCCATACCTCTCCGTCCCTCCCTCTCAATCCTCTCCGTCCCTCCCTCCACTACCTCTCCGTCCCTCCCTCCAATACCTCTCCGTCCCTCCCTCTCATACCTCTCCGTCCCTCCCTCCACTACCTCTCCGTCCCTCCCTCTCAATACCTCTCCGTCCCTCCATACCTCTCCGTCCCTCCACTCTCTGTCCCTCCCTCCAATACCTCTCCGTCCCTCCCACTACCTCTCCGTCCCTCCCTCCACTACCTCTCCGTCCCTCCCTCCCACTACCTCTCCGTCCCTCCCACCTTCCCTCCCACCGTCAAGTTAATATTCTGACTGGTGACTCGGGAAGCTCCATCAAGAATAACAGTAAAGAAGATTAGGCAAAGGAGGAAAATTCAAGGTGGAGGAGGACAAGTAAAATTTGGTAAAGGTGGTGGAGATTAAGAAAGGAATAAGGAAAGATAAAGAATGGTGAGAACAACGATAAATAAAATAACTAAAAGCGAATATAAAATTATAATGATATATATATATATACAGGTGATATTACAATATGCAGAAAAACTACTATGAAAAAATAGTGAAATTCACTATATATTCACAGTGGTTGTTCTGCATATATATGTATATAGGTAAAACTGGTCAATTAGCAAGAACTCATTTAAAATTAAGTCCTTTCTAAAAATTTCTCTTAATTAAAGATATATTTTTTCCATATATGTTAATATAAAAATTAATGATTTTGTACCATAAGAACCTTAGTAAACTTACCTAACCTTATTATAACAAACGCAATTTAATTTAGCCTAATCTAACTAAATATATTTTAGATAAATTTACAATAATTTAATAAACAAACAGTAAAATATATTTTTTGTTAGGTTCAGAACGATATTTGTGAAATTATTGCATGCACAAATTTTTACTTCCCTTATTCGGCAAGAATAACGTTGCAATTTAAGCAAAAATCGCAAGTTTTACCTATTCAGCAGAACACACACACAGACCAGGCAGAACTACAAAGGGATCTGGACAGGCTGCAAGCCTGGTCAGCAATTGGCTCCTGGAGTTCAACCCCACCAAGTGCAAAGTCATGAAGATTGGGGAAGGGCAAAGAAGACCGCAGACGGAGTACAGTCTAGGGGGCCAGAGACTACAAACCTCAATCAAGGAAAAAGATCTTGGGGTGAGTATAACACCGGGCACATCTCCTGAGGCGCACATCAACCAAATAACTGCTGCAGCATACGGGCGCCTAGCAAACCTAAGAACAGCATTCCGACATCTTAGGCCCATACTGGAGTATGCAGCACCAGTATGGAACCCACACCTAGCCAAGCACTTAAAGAAACTAGAAAAAGTGCAAAGGTTTGCAACAAGACTAGTTCCGGAGCTAAGGGGTATGTCCTACGAGGAGAGGTTAAGGGAAATCGACCTGACGACACTGGAGGACAGGAGAGATAGGGAGGACATGATAACGACATATAAAATACTGAGAGGAATTGACAAGGTGGACAGAGACAGAATGTTCCAGAGATGGGACACAGCAACAAGGGGACACAGTTGGAAGTTGAAGACTCAGATGAATCACAGGGATGTTAGGAAGTATTTCTTCAGTCACAGAGTGGTCGGGAAGTGGAATAGTTTGGGAAGCGATGTAGTGGAGGCAGGATCCATTCATGGTTTTAAGAAGAGGTATGATAAAGCTCATGGCGCAGGGAGAATGACCCGGTAGCGGCCAGTGAAGAGGCGAGGCAAGGAGCTATGACTTGACCCCTGCAACCACAACTAGGTGAGTGCAATTAGGTGAGTACACACACACACACACACACACACACACACACACACACACACACACATATATATATATATATATATAATTAGGTAACGAAAGATTGGATATCAGATTGGAGGGAGAGAGTATGGAGGAGGTGAATGTATGTAGATATTTGGGAGTGGACATGTCAGCAGATGGGTCTATGAAAGATGATGTGAATCATAGAATTGATGAGGGTAAAAGGGTGAGTGGTGCACTGAGGAGTCTGTGGAGACAAAGAACTTTATCCATGAAAGCAAAGAGGGGAATATATGAGAGTATAGTTATACCAACACTCTTGTATGGGTGTGAAGCATGGGTGATGAATGTTGCAACAAGGAGAAGGCTGGAGGCAGTGGAGATGTCATGTCTGAGATCAATGTGTGGTGTGAATATAATACTGAGAATTCCTAGTTTGGAAATTAGGGGAGGTGTGGAATTGAAAAAAACTATTATCCAGAGGGCTGAGGAGGGGTTTTTGAGGTAATTCGGACATGTAGAGAGGATGAAACAAAATAGAATGACTTCGAGAGTGTATAAATCTGTAGTGGATGGAAGGCGGGGTAGGGGTCGGCCTAGGAAAGATTGGGAGGTGGGGGTAAAGAAGGTTTTGTGTGTGAGGGGCTTGGACTTCCAGCAAGCATGCGTGAGCGTGTTAGGTTGAAGCGAATGGATACAAATGGTTTTTTAGGACTTGACGTGCTGTTGGAGTGTAAGCAAGTAATATTTAATATATATATATATATATATATATATATATAAATTATATATATATATATATATATATATATATATATATATATATATATATATATATATATATATATATATATATATATATATATATATATATATATATATATATATATATATATATATATATATATATATATATATATATATATATATATATATATATATATATATATAGATAGATAGATATTTTATTTATTAACACATCGGCCGATTCCCACCAAGGCAGGGTGGCCCGAAAAAGAAAACTTTCATCATCATTCACTCCATCACTGTCTTGCCAGAGGGGTGCTTTACACTACAGTTATATTAGATGGAGAGTTAGAGGTATCGGGAAGATGGAGGGAATATTTTGAGGAGTTGTTAAATGTTGATGAAGACAGGGAAGCTGTGATTTCGTGTATAGGGCAAGGAGGAATAACATCTTGTAGGAGTGAGGAAGAGCCAGTTGTGAGTGTGGGGGAAGTTCGTGAGGCAGTGGGTAGAATGAAAGGGGGTAAGGCAGCCTGGATTGATGGGATAAAGATAGAAATGTTAAAATCAGGTGGGGATATAGTTTTGGAGTGGTTGGTGCTATTATTTAATAAATGTATGGAAGAGGGTAAGGTACCTAGGGATTGGCAGAGAGCGTGTATTGTTCCTTTGTATAAAGGCAAAGGGTACAAAAGAGAGTGCAAAAATTATAGGGGAATAGGTCTGTTGAGTGTACCTGGTAAAGTGTATGGTAGAGTTATTATTGAAAGAATTAAGAGTAAGACAGAAAGCAGGATAGCAGATGAACAAGGGGGCTTTAGGAAAGGTAGGGGGTGTGTAGACCAAGTGTTTGCAGTGAAACATATAGGTGAACAGTATTTAGATAAGGGTAAAGAGGTTTTTGTGGCATTTATAGATTTGGAAAAGGCGTATGATAGGGTGGATAGGGAAGCAATGTGGCAGATGTTGCAGGTGTATGGAATGAGGTAGGTTACTGAAAGCAGTAAAGAGTTTTTATGAGAATAGTGAGGCTCAGGTTAGAGTGTGTACGAGGGAGGGGGACTATTTCCCAGTAAAAGTGGGCCTTAGACAAGGATGTGTGATGTCACCATGGTTGTTCAATATATTTATAGATGGGGTTGTAAGAGAAGTGAATGCGGGGCTCTTGGCAAGAGGTGTGGGGTTAAAAGATAAAGAATCTAATACAAAGTGGGAGTTGTCACAGTTGCTTTTTGCTGATGACACTGTGCTTTTGGGAGATTCTGAAGAGAAGTTGCAGAGGTTGGTGGATGAATTTGGTAGGGTATGTAAAAGAAGAAAATTGAAGGTGAATATAGGAAAGAGTAAGGTGATGAGGATAACAAAAAGATTAGGTGACGAAAGATTGGATATCAGATTGGAGGGAGAGAGTATGGAGGAGGTGAATGTATTCAGATATTTGGGAGTGGACATATCAGCGGATGGGTCTATGAAGGATGAGGTGAATCATAGAATTGATGAGGGGAAAAGGGTGAGTGGAGCACTTCGGAGTCTGTGGAGACAAAGAACTTTGTCCATGGAAGTAAAGAGGGGAATGTATGAGAGTATAGTTATACCAACACTCTTATATGGGTGTGAAGCATGGGTGATGAATGTTGCAACGAGGAGAAGGCTGGAGGCAGTGGAGATGTCATGTCTGAGGTCAATGTGTGGTGTGAATATAATGCAGAGAATTCGGAGTTTGGAAATATATATATATATATATATATATATATATATATATATATATATATATATATATATATATATATATATATATATTTGTATGTAAATGAGAGAGATTGAATAATAAAAATAAAAAAAATTTAATAAATAATTGAGACTTGAGACATGCAGTGAGTAATATAGCTGTAACATAGCTGTGAGTGACTTGCAGGGTTGTAGCCTGGCAGCCCCGCCTTTGGCCAGACTTGCGTAGTGACTACCTGGTATACGTGTTACGTGGGAAGAAAAGTGTGTCAGAGAACCAGGCAGGTGAAGTCTGACAGTGTGTCAGAGAACCAGGCAGGTGGAGGCTGACAGTGTGTCAGAGAACCAGGCAGGCAGAGTCTGACAGTGTGTCAGAGAACCAGGCAGGCAGAGTCTGACAGTGTGTCAGAGAACCAGGCAGGCAGAATCTGACAGTGTGTCAGAGAAACAGGCAGGTGGAGGCTGACAGTGTGTCAGAGAACCAGGCAAGTAGAGTCTGACAGTGTGTCAGAGATCCAGACAGGTGGAGTCTGACAGTTTGTCAGAGAACCAGGCAGGTAGAGTCTGACAGTGTGTCAGAGAACCAGGCAGGTAGAGTCTGTCAGTGTGTCAGAGAACCAGGCAGGTGGAGGCTGACAGTGTGTCAGAGAACCAGGCAGGCAGAGTCTGACAGTGTGTCAGAGAACCAGGCAGGCAGAATCTGACAGTGTGTCAGAGAACCAGGCAGGTGGAGGCTGACAGTGTGTCAGAGAACCAGGCAGGTGGAGGCTGACAGTGTGTCAGAGAACCAGGCAGGCAGAGTCTGACAGTGTGTCAGAGAACCAGGCAGGTGGAGGCTGACGCCATTGTTCATCATTTGTCATAGATATCTCTGGCTACTGACACTAGCGTGTTACAGTGGTGACACTAGCGTGTTACAGTGGTGACACTAGCGTGTTACAGTGGTGACACTAGTGTGGTACAGTGGTGTCTCGTGGCTGGAGTTCACAACATTTAGAGATATTTTAAGATAGACTACAGCTGTATCCAAGTTCAGGTGTGGATACACCTAAGTTCAGAGGTGCAAAGATTACAGCGAATGTTTCAGTTTCAGTAGTGTAACTTCAGTTATTAATTCAGGCAACAATCTCTTCAGTTAAAGCCTCTCTGTCTGCCACTTACCCTGGAAAATATTCTCATTAGCCTTAAATGTTAAAATATGAAATGGAACTAAAAATAAAAGACGGAATAAGAATGAGAGAAGGATAAATAGGAGACGAGAGAGATGAAATAGAGGGGGAAGAGGGGGGAAGCGAATAAAAAGACATCAAAATTCGAATGAATGGGTCTGTCTTGAGAGAATGAGCAGAGGATATCTGATTTGTGAGGGAACAATCTCTCTCTCGCGAGAGAGGGAGAGAGAGAGAAAGAGAGAGAGAGAGAGAGAGAGAGAGAGAGAGAGAGAGAGAGAGAAACCAAGTAAATATTCAGGTAATTTAAATAATTTAATGGTAAATTATAACTAATTATAAACTTTGTAATCACTGTGACCATCATTATTTATGACAATGATGGTTGTCAATGATCACTATAGTGACCTTCTCCCAGTTCTGTATCTCCATGTGAACATTTCTACGTCTCCAAGAGAGAGATCGACAAAGAGAACAGCTGTGCTCTCCAGCTGATATGTTGACATTAGCTGGGGACGAGACCTGTAGAGTTTTGCCGCGTTCTTTCATTTTTTAATGTTCGTTATCTGGCTTTATAATATTTATTCCTCGTTCGCCCTTCATTGCGTTATCTTCTCTCGATTTTTGTTCTTCGCCCTCATTTCTCCACCTTTCTTTGTGTTCTACTCTTCCAGCCAGCCAGGCTCCTTGGCCTGGCTGGCAAAGCTCTCGCTTCACACACGAAGGGCCCGGGTTCGATTCCCGGCGGGGTAGAAGCATTTCGACGCGTTTCCTTACACCTGTTGTCCTGTTCACCTTGCAGCAAATAGATACCTGGGTGTTAGTCGACTGGTGTGGGTGGCATCCTGGGGGACAAGATTAAGGAAACTGGAAATAAGACAGACAGTCCTCGATGACGCACTGACTTTCTTGGGTTATCCTGGGTGGCTAACCCTCCGGGATTAAAAATCCGAAGAAAATCTTATCTTATCCTACTGTTTTTAACCTGTTCCTTGTCTCTTCCACCTGTGCTCTTTTCCTTCCCGTTTCCCTTTCCTCATTCTTTTCACTTTGACTTTTTTTAGGTCATGATAGATATTTACACTATGTATGATAACTGTACTAACGTGTACACGTGGCTGCTCAATAATCTTACACCAGCACCACCAGGAGACAGTTGTGTTGTGATCATTGCTACGAGAGTGAGGTGCTGGTGGTGGCAGTGAGGTGCTGGTGGTGGCAGTGAGGTGCTGGTGGTGGCAGTGAGGTGCTGGTGGTGGTAGTGAGGTGCTGGTGGTGGCAGTGAGGTGCTGGTGGTGGCAGTAATGTGCTGATGGTGGCAGAGTTCTCAAGTTCTTGACTAACTGATCATATTAGGCCCCAACATGTGGGAGGCAGGGGGGGGGGAATTGTTGATAAGCGTGGGATAGTCCCTCATGTGTGAGCCTGGGAAGGGAGAGGGTAGGGGGAGGGATAGTTGGTTTGTCCCTTGAGAGGGGGGGTCATGAGAACCCCCACCGGAAGAAGAGTGTTGGGTTTGGTTGCTTGGAGAGGAGGGGGGAACGAAGGTCTCTCTCTCTCTCTCTTTACACAGGATTTTTTGCAAGCTTTATTTACAAGCTAAGAGCTGGTACCTACATACATCAGCTCATTTAAAAGCCTTTTTATTGTTATGAGACTAAACATGCAAAGACCTTAAGGTTTCTAACCAGGTCTAATTTCACTCGTTATAATATTGAATAACATTGATGGACTCAGAGTGAAGTGAAGCTGTAGACGAGTCTACAGTGCAAAATAAGAGTACAGTTTAACGAAGTAAGGTGGAAAAAGATTGTTAGGATTATTAATCGGAATATTTAGTATCTCAAGATAACTCAATAAAGTCGGGATCCTTTAATCCTTGCCCCAGGATGCGACCCACACGTCTGCAGAGATGCTGCTAGGTGAACAATAAGTTCACGTACAGGTATACATAAATACAGTTACATAAATTATGATACATAGCAGTATATGTGTAGATTACCTAGGATAACCCCCCAAAAATCAGAAAAAGTGACTTATTTCCATTAGGGGCCTTGTAATAACTTATTATTTAAACCTTAAAAATTAAACAGGTGGCAGCAGGTATAAGGAAGTAGGTCCTACGTTTCCACAGGTACAGGATCCAACCCCAGACCCTGAGTGTGTGAGCTGAGGCAGCTACCATGTGAGCCACGAGCACTCACGGTGCTCAGGGTCATGGGAATATGTTCTTTGCTTACAAACTTCTAAAATACTGGACTCGTGTTTATGATGCGTCAGACCAAGATAATGTGGGAATACTAGACTCTCTCTTCTCTCTCTTCTCTCTCTCTCTTCTCTCTGTCTTTCTCTCTTTTACACAGCGTTTTACAAGGTTAGGCTATGAATCGTAATTTTATTTACAAGCTGAGAGCTGTTACAACTCTCTCTCCCTCTCCCCTTCCTTCCTTTTCTCCCTTTCAGTTAGATACCTGAACCATGTCTCTGGGTCTACCGAGAGGACTCGGGTTAGGGGATGAGAGTTGGATTAAAATTCGTATGAGGACGCATGTAGATGAGTGAGGGAGGAAGGAGGGTCGGGGTCGCCCCGCCAACAGATCATCCGTGCGTTACATACTCTTGTGAGGAGCACTCTTGATGTCTCTCCCTGCAATAACATTGTAGAGGCTGCCTGCTCTTCTATGGGAGTTTTGTGAGTTATTTAATGTTATTTTTGTGGTTACAGGGATAGAGCTTATCTTGGTGTCTTTATTGTTATAATAGCATAAGAAGAGTGGATATAGGCGTATGGGCCCATGCTAGGCAGGGTCAGTTCATACCCAGTCAATTATCTGTCCAGACTATGTTGACATAACTGAAGGACACCAAACCAATACTTTCCTATGTCTTTTCTATATCTAATTTGTTGTGCTAAGGCCTATCTTGGTTAGATAATTCTAGTACGTTATTTATATCTCATTTCCTTATTCCTATTTATTATATCGAATATGTTTTTAAAACTGTTAGTTTTTTCTGGTGAGTTTAATTAAAGAGCTTTCCAACTTCCACAGCCCGGCTCTAAGCCAGGCTTTTTCTCTTGATTACTTGATCCACTAGGCTGTTGCTGTGGGCGGCCTGCTGGTTCACATATCCACCACAGCCTGATTGATCCGGCATTTAGATTTTAGAAGATCTAGAAGAGATGCTGCAGAAACTAGAGTAGTAGTTTGATTGGCTGGCTTAAAAATAGAACTTAAAAGAGAACACTAAGAAAAGTGAGGGTGATGTAAGGGAAGAAGTGGAGAGACGGGATGACTGGACGTCAGATGTAAGGGAAGAAGTGGAGAGACGGGATGACTGGACGTCAGATGTAAGGGAAGAAGTGGAGAGACAGGATGACTGGACGTCAGATATAAGGGAAGAGTGTATGACGGTATTACCTGGAGAGGGTTCCGGGGGTCCACGCCCCCGCTGCCCGGTCTGAGACCAGGAAGTAAATATCTTGAGATATTTCTCACTAAATGTGTGTCAGTAAATGATTCTATGGCAGATGAAGTGAATTCTAGAAGTTATGAGGGAAAGAAAGAGCTTCTTGTACTTCAGATACGTGCGCTTTGCTGAGATGTTTGCCAACCAGTGGTTTTTATCACTACTATATGAGGACGTAATGCGAAGATTGTAGGATTATATACAAAAGATGACGATGTCTGTTGTCGCTACAGTTGATTCTGGGGAAACAACAGTTACAGGTCTGTACCCGAAGCTATGAACTGCTAACTTAGTATATCTTAGTGTTAGTCTGGTCATTGTTGTACCTGTAGCTGTGGACTGCTAACTTAGTGTATCTTAGTGTTAGTCTGGTCATTGTTGTACCTGTAACTGTGGACTGCTAACTTAGTGTGTCTTAGTCTGGTCATTGTTGTACCTGTAGCTGTGGACTGCTAACTTAGTGTGTCTTAGTCTGGTCATTGTTGTACCTGTAGCTGTGGACTGCTAACTTAGTGTGTCTTAGTCTGGTCATTGTTGTACCTGTAGCTGTGGACTGCTAACTTAGTGTGTCTTAGTCTGGTCATTGTTGTACCTGTAGCTGTGGACTGCTAACTTAGTGTGTCTTAGTCTGGTCATTGTTGTACCTGTAGCTGTGGACTGCTAACTTAGTGTGTCTTAGTCTGGTCATTGTTGTACCTGTAGCTGTGGACTGCTAACTTAGTGTGTCTTAGTCTGGTCATTGTTGTACCTGTAGCTGTGGACTGCTAACTTAGTGTGTCTTAGTCTGGTCATTGTTGTACCTGTAGCTGTGGACTGCTAACTTAGTGTGTCTTAGTCTGGTCATTGTTGTACCTGTAGCTGTGGACTGCTAACTTAGTGTGTCTTAGTCTGGTCATTGTTGTACCTGTAGCTGTGGACTGCTAACTTAGTGTGTCTTAGTCTGGTCATTGTTGTACCTGTAGCTGTGGACTGCTAACTTAGTGTGTCTTAGTCTGGTCATTGTTGTACCTGTAGCTGTGGACTGCTAACTTAGTGTGTCTTAGTCTGGTCATTGTTGTACCTGTAGCTGTGGACTGCTAACTTAGTGTGTCTTAGTCTGGTCATTGTTGTACCTGTAGCTGTGGACTGCTAACTTAGTGTGTCTTAGTCTGGTCATTGTTGTACCTGTAGCTGTGGACTGCTAACTTAGTGTGTCTTAGTCTGGTCATTGTTGTACCTGTAGCTGTGGACTGCTAACTTAGTGTGTCTTAGTCTGGTCATTGTTGTACCTGTAGCTGTGGACTGCTAACTTAGTGTGTCTTAGTCTGGTCATTGTTGTACCTGTAGCTGTGGACTGCTAACTTAGTGTGTCTTAGTCTGGTCATTGTTGTACCTGTAGCTGTGGACTGCTAACTTAGTGTGTCTTAGTCTGGTCATTGTTGTACCTGTAGCTGTGGACTGCTAACTTAGTGTGTCTTAGTCTGGTCATTGTTGTACCTGTAGCTGTGGACTGCTAACTTAGTGTGTCTTAGTCTGGTCATTGTTGTACCTGTAGCTGTGGACTGCTAACTTACTGTGTCTTAGTCTGGTCATTGTTGTACCTGTAGCTGTGGACTGCTAACTTAGTGTGTCTTAGTCTGGTCATTGTTGTACCTGTAGCTGTGGACTGCTAACTTACTGTGTCTTAGTGTTAGTCTGGCAACTGCAATGTCTGTTACTCAGTCTTTCTTATGTCTTGCTTGTTTCCACACTAACCAACTTTTTGATTAGTTCCATAGTCTGCCTGGAGAGTGTTTCGAGGGTCAACGCCCCCGCGGCCCGGTCCATGGTGGATCAGGGCCTGATTAACATGGCTGTTACTGTTGGTTGCATGCAATCCAACGTACGAACCACAGGCCGGCTGGTCGGGTACTGACTTTAGGAATGTATCCAGTTCCCTCTTAAAGACAGCCAAGGGTCTATTGGCAATCTCACTTATGTATGATGGAAGGCTATTGAGCAATCTTGGGCCCCTCACACTATTGTTTTTTTCTCTTAGTGTACTCATGGCACCCCTGCTTTTCACAGGGGGTATGTTGCACCATCTACAGATTTTGGGACCAGTTACCAGGACTTTCCAGGTGCAAATTATGACGTATCTTTCTCGGCTGCATTCCAGGGAGTACAGGTCAAGGGAATTCAAATGTTCCCAGTAATTAAGGTGCTTGATTGTACTTATACGTGCAGTGAAAGTTCTTTGTATATTCTCCAGATTGTGTGTTGATGAGCATGACATTTTCCAGTTTTGTAATGACAGTTTTAAGGTCACATTTACCTGCAATGTGTGGAGTTGACAGTGATGTAGTGAGTGTTGTCTTGTGTATTGTTTTAGCATGCACATGAAGTATTTAGTTGCGTATGACTCCGCAGTATGCTGGTGCCTCCATGACTGACTGTGGCGTATGCCACACACTCATTTAGGCATGCCCTCCCGACTAGTGAACCTAATGCTAAGGGTATAATGAATAGGGGGCCCCTCGTTATGCTGACACCTGGGTTCAACCAGCCAGTCACAAGGAAGCTCGCCAAAGTTGTGAAGCGATGTGGTACACTCGTCTGGTCGAATGGGGTTCTCACTGTATCTCTTGTTTGCAGATGCCTTTCTATACATATCCTCTGTAAATATTGTACATATTATTGTTTATTGTTTGGTGAAGGAAATAAAAGTGTATTTACTCTCTGCTGCCTTTTGTTCATTCCTCGTTTCTACCTTGGTTATGCGACAACCAGGTGTGCAGGCCACTAGACTGTACATGTGTTGGTAATACTGACACCACTATCACCACCACCACCATACACTGACATTACCATCACCACACATTGACACTATCATCACCAGCAGCACACACTGACACAAGCATCACCACCACCCACTCAGAGTACCGTCACCACCACCACCACACTGACACACTACCATCACCATCACCACACATTGACACTACTATCACCGGCACCACACACTGATACTACCATCACCACCACCACACACTGACACCACCACCACCACCACCACCACACACTGACACCACCACCACCACCACACACTGATACCACCACCACCACCACACACTGACACCACCACCACCACCACACACTGACACCACCACCATACACACTGACACCATCACCTCACACACTGACACCACCATCACACACACTGACACCACCACCACACACACTGACACCACCATCACACACTGACACCACCACCACTCACACTGACACCACCACTACACACTGTCACCACCACCACACACACTGACAACACCACCACTCACACTGACACCACCACCACACACAATGACACCACCACCACCAATACCCACTGATGCCACCACCATCACCACCCACTAACACCACCATCACCAACACCCACTGACGCCACCACCATCTCTCACTGACGCCCCCACCATCTCCCACTGACGCCCCCACCATCTCCCACTGACACCACCACCATCTCTCACTGACACCACCACATCTCTCACTGACACCACCACCATCTCCCACTGACACCACCATCATCTCTCACTGACACCACCACCATCTCCCACTGACGCCACCACTATCTCTCACTGACACCACCACCATCTCTCACTGACGCCACCACCATCTCTCACTGACACCACCACCATCTCCCACAGACACCACCACCATCTCTCACTGACACCACCACCATCTCCCACTGACACCACCACCATCTCCCACTGACACCACCACCATCTCTCACTGACACCACCACCATCTCTCACTGACACCACCACCATCTCTCACTGACACCACCACCATCTCTCACTGACGCCACCACCATCTCTCACTGACACCACCACCATCTCCCACTGACGCCACCACCATCTCTCACTGACGCCACCACCATCTCTCACTGACACCACCACCATCTCTCACTGACGCTACCACCATCTCTCACTGACACCACCACCATCTCTCACTGACGCCACCACCATCTCTCACTGACACCACCACCATCTCTCACTGACACCACCACCATCTCTCACTGACACCACCACCATCTCTCACTGACGCCACCACCATCTCCCACTGACACCACCACCATCTCCCACTGACACCACCACCATCTCTCACTGACACCACCACCATCTCTCACTGACGCCACCACCATCTCTCACTGACACCACCACCATCTCTCACTGACACCACCACCATCTCTCACTGACACCACCACCATCTCTCACTGACACCACCACCATCTCTCACTGACGCCACCACCATCTCTCACTGACACCACCACCATCTCTCACTGACGCCACCACCATCTCTCACTGACACCACCACCATCTCTCACTGACACCACCACCATCTCCCACTGACACTACCACCATCTCCCACTGACACCACCACCATCTCCCACTGACGCCACCACTATCACCAGCATCACACACTGACACAAACATCACCAACATCACCATCACCAGGTGCAATTACACGCCATGTGCTCGCTATTACGCATTCCTCTCTCTCTCTCTCTCTCCGCCCCACCCACACCATTTACCTGCTTATGTTTTACTCTTCCTATTTACTCTCTATTCTCACTTCAGTTTAACCCCTTGTATCGTTGTCTCTTTACTCCCATCCCTTCTTCCTTCACATAAACCCCTCACCACCTCTCTATTCCTCTTTCACCACCTTCATCTCTTTCCCTCTCCTCCCCCACCACCTCCCTCTCCCCACCACCTCCCACTCCTCCCCCACCTCCTCCATCTCCTCCCACACCACCCCCATCTCCGTCCCCACCACCTTCCTCTCCTCCCCCAACGACCCAGTCCGCCTTCACCACCTCCCTCTCCTCCCCCCACCACCGCCCTCTTCTCACCCACCACCTTCCTCTCCTCCCCCACCACCTCCCGTTCCTCCTCCACCACCTCCATCTCCCTCCCTCATCCTTCCCAACCAACAATAGTTACATGTTACGGAGAATGTGGGTCACCCTGTTGCTGGTGATCTAGCTACCTTGTGTTGCTGGTGATCTAGCTGGCTTGTGTTGCTGGTGATCTAGCTGGCTTGTGTTGCTGGTGATCTAGCTACCTTGTGTTGCTGGTGATCTAGCTGGCTTGTGTTGCTGGTGATCTAGCTGCCTTGTGTTGCTGGTGATCTAGCTACCTTGTGTTGCTGTTGATCTAGCTGGCTTGTGTTGCTGGTGATCTAGCTACCTTGTGTTGATGGTGATCTAGCTGGCTTGTGTTGCTGGTGATCTAGCTACCTTGTGTTGCTGGTGATCTAGCTACCTTGTGTTGCTGGTAATCTAGCTACCTTGTGTTGCTGGTAATCTAGCTACCTTGTGTTGCTGGTGATCTAGCTGGCTTGTGTTGCTGGTGATCTAGCTACCTTGTGTTGCTGGTGATCTAGCTACCTTGTGTTGCTGGTGATCTAGCTACCTTGTGTTGCTGGTAATCTAGCTACCTTGTGTTGCTGGTGACCTAGCTACCTTGTGTTGCTGATGATCTAGCTGGCTTGTGTTGCTGGTGATCTAGCTACCTTGTGTTGCTGGTGATCTAGCTACCTTGTGTTGCTGGTGATCTAGCTACCTTGTGTTGCTGGTGATCTAGCTGCCTTGTGTTGCTGGTGATCTAGCTACCTTGTGTTGCTGTTGATCTAGCTGGCTTGTGTTGCTGGTGATCTAGCTACCTTGTGTTGCTGGTGATCTAGCTGGCTTGTGTTGCTGGTGATCTAGCTGCCTTGTGTTGCTGGTGATCTAGCTACCTTGTGTTGCTGTTGATCTAGCTGGCTTGTGTTGCTGGTGATCTAGCTACCTTGTGTTGCTGGTGATCTAGCTACCTTGTGTTGCTGGTGATCTAACTGCCTTGTGTTGCTGGTGATCTAGCTACCTTGTGTTGCTGGTGATCTAGCTACCTTGTGTTGCTGGTGATCTAGCTACCTTGTGTTGCTGGTGATCTAGCTACCTTGTGTTGCTGGTGATCTAGCTACCTTGTGTTGCTGGTGATCTAGCTACCTTGTGTTGCTGGTGATCTAGATACCTTGTGTTGCTGGTGATCTAGCTACCTTGTGTTGCTGGTGATCTAGCTGGCTTGTGTTGCTGGTGATCTAGCTGCCTTGTGTTGCTGGTGATCTAGCTACCTTGTGTTGCTGTTGATCTAGCTGGCTTGTGTTGCTGGTGATCTAGCTACCTTGTGTTGCTGGTGATCTAGCTGGCTTGTGTTGCTGGTGATCTAGCTACCTTGTGTTGCTGGTGATCTAGCTACCTTGTGTTGCTGGTGATCTAGCTACCTTGTGTTGCTGGTGATCTAGCTACCTTGTGTTGCTGGTGATCTAGCTACCTTGTTGCTGGTGATCTAGCTACCTTGTGTTGCTGGTGATCTAGCTACCTTGTGTTTGCTAGTTGTGATCTAGCTACCTTGTGTTCTGGTGATCTAGCTGCCTTGTGTTTCTGGTGATCTAGCTAGCCTTGTGTTCTGGTGATCTAGCTAGCCTTGTGTTGCTGGTGATCTAGCTTGTGTCCGATCTAGCTACCTGTTGCTGGTGATCTAGGTATGTTGTGTTGCTGGTGATCTCGCTACCTTGTGTTGCTGGTGATCTAGCTACCTTGTGTTGCTGGTGATCTAGCTACTTTGTGTTGCTGGTGATCTAGCTACCTTGTGTTGCTGGTGATCTAGCTACCTTGTGTTGCTGGTGATCTAACTATCTTGTGTTGCTGGTGATCTAGCTACCTTGTGTTGCTGATGATCTAGCTGCCTTGTGTTGCTGGTGATCTAGCTACCTTGTGTTGCTGGTGATCTAGCTACCTTGTGTTGCTGGTGATCTAGCTGCCTTGTGTTGCTGGTGATCTAGCTACCTTGTGTTGCTGGTGATCTAGCTACCTTGTGTTGCTGGTGATCTAGGTACCTTGTGTTGCTGGTGATCTAGCTGCCTTGTGTTGCTGGTGATCTAGCTACCTTGTGTTGCTGGTGATCTAACTATCTTGTGTTGCTGGTGATCTAGCTACCTTGTGTTGCTGGTGATCTAGCTACCTTGTGTTGCTGGTGATCTAGCTACCTTGTGTTGCTGGTGATCTAACTATCTTGTGTTGCTGGTGATCTAGCTACCTTGTGTTGCTGGTGATCTAGCTACCTTGTGTTGCTGATGATCTAGCTGCCTTGTGTTGCTGGTGATCTAACTACCTTGTGTTGCTGGTGATCTAGCTACCTTGTGTTGCTGGTGATCTAGCTACCTTGTGTTGCTGATTATCTAGCTGCCTTGTGTTGCTGGTTATTTAGCTACCTTGTGTTGCTGGTGATCTATCTACCTTGTGTTGCTGGTGATCTAGCTGCCTTGTGTTGCTGGTGATCTAGCTACCTTGTGTTGCTGGTGATCTATCTACCTTGTGTTGCTGGTGATCTATCTACCTTGTGTTGCTGGTGATCTAGCTACCTTGTGTTGCTGGTATAACCGTGGAAGTGGGCAAACGGATATTCAACACTCAGACAGAACACCTTGGTAGTAAACAGAGCAAAATTCAGCATTTGTAAAGTAAGAACGTCGATATCCCGAGGGGCGGTCCTGGCGCCTTCTCTGTTTCTTATCCTCTCACTCTCCACGGTTTCATGTCATCATTTGCAAATTATACGAAAATAAACATGGAAATCACCCCTGTATACGACACTTAAATTGCAAGAAGATATATTGTAATTCTTTCAGTGGGCAGTGGAGAATAACATGTTGTTCAGTGGTGGCAAGTTCCAGATGTTCAGATACGGAAAGAAGGAAGAACTCGAGACACTGTATACAAAACACAAGAGGATCACCAAATAGAACAGAATGAACACGTGAAGGACCTGGGAGTAATGTCAGCTGACCTTTCTTTCAAAGATCACAATAAGGGAAATTACGACATGGTCTTGGATGCTCTTGAATACAAGTAAAATGCAGAGATTGTATAGACTGAGTTTGCAAAACCATCCTTTGACAAGTGCGACCATGGGGGAACTGCGCACAAAATGCGTGCAAAATGAAGCTACATCATAATATACACCTGGAAGATACTGGAGGGATTGGTCCTAAACTTATACACCGAAATTAGCACGTTTGAACACAAGAGGTTTGGCAGATGGTGCAGGATACCTCCGAAAAGCAGGGAGCGATGAGTACACTGAGAGCTCACTAAGTGTTAAGGAACCACGACTCTTCAACCCTTCTTCAAGAGGGAACTAGGTAGATTCTTCATCCAGGCTGTAGTGCATACGTTGGACTGCGACCAACCAGGAGGCGTGATCTGGGAACGGACCGTGGGAAAGAGGGGGGAGAGTTGGCAGCGACCTCTGGAAGTGATTCCTGGTGAACTCCAGGTCCAGGTGGGAAATATGGAAGGAAATGTAAAATAAACCCAGTGCAAAGTAGGGGCGCCATGGGCACAAGAGAACATTGTGTCAACATCTGTGGTTCCCGACATTTTTATCTTCTTATCAGAAGATATGAGAAACACTGCCGGAAGAAGTGTAGAAGTCTTCAAGAGGAAACTTGAGAAGTACGTTCACCAAGTGCCGGATCAAGGAAGCTGTGATGGATGTGCAGTCGTGCGGGCTGCCTGCAGCATCACCATTGTTTACCAGGTGACCACTAGACAAGCCTGGCCCAGGTGTGGGAGTAGGGCAAACTCTGGTAAACCACTAAACATAGTGGTGATGGTCGTGTGTTGATGTTGGTCTAACTCAATAGTATTAGTTGTGATGCTTGTCACCCCAGCAATATGATCTCTGATAGGTTTGTTGGTTAGCAATTTGATCACTTAACCTGGTGGTGGTGGCATCAGGCATCGTACGGGAGAAACCTCAGCAAGAACTCATCTCTTACGGGTAACTTGACTCTCTTTATCGTAATGACACGATTGCAAACAAACCATACCACGGGTGGGGTTAGAACCCGCGGTCAGAGAGTCTCAAAACTCCAGACCGTCGCGTAAGCCACTGGGCCAGCTAGTTTCAATAAGATTCATCCAACTAGGTATATTTCTACACCATAGGAAGGTTAGCATAGGCACCACTGTGTCCACAAATGCATTTGTGGACACAGTGGTGCCTATGGTGTAGAAATATACCTAGTTGCATGAATCTTATTGAAGCTAGCTGGCCCAGTGGCTTACGCGACGGTCTGGAGTTTTGAGACTCTCTGACCGCGGGTTCTAACCCCACCCGTGGTATGGTTTGTTTTTTCCTACGAGTATTTAGAGTTAAATACACGAGTAAGAAGAGTGAGCATTTGCTTTCAGATTATGAGATAACACGTCAAGTGATGATTGTATACTGTGTATACAGTGCCGTGATGACGTCTCAGGGTGGGTTGCCCTTACTTAGCGAGGTGATGACGTCTCAGGGTGGGTTGCCCTTACTTAGGGAGGCGAGTGTCAGGGCTACTGTGTAAGAGTGAATAATTAAACTCACTCTCAGGTCGTCAGGTTTAGTGCATATTTGGTTTAAAATTATCCTTCAAAATGTTAGCTGGATTGTTCTTTAACGTCGCTTCAATGGACTTTCTTTTGTAGTAATGTTATGTTTTGTAGATATTACAACCTTCCCTGTTGATTATGTAGTTAAAATCTACCTACCTTCCTGCCATTTTCCTACCTGTCTACTTACCTACCTACTTACCTACTTACCTACCTACTTACCTACCTACTTACCTACCTTCTTACCTACCTACTTACCTTCTTACCTGCCTACTAAACTACCTACCTACTTACCTACCTACTTACCTTCCTACCTACCACTTCCTTCCTCCACCTACTTCCTTCCTCCTCACCTCACGCCTTCCTCCCTCCTACTTACCTCCCTACTTACCTTCCTACCACCTACTTCCTTCCTGCCTACCTACTTCCTTCCTACCTCCTACTTACCTTCCCTACCCACTCCTCCTCGTACCTTCCTCCTACCTACGTACCTTCCTCCTACCTACTTACCTTCCCTACTCCCTCCTACTGACCTTCCTCCTACCTGCTTCCTTACCTCCCACTACCTCCTCCTCCTCTTCCTTCCACCTGCCACTTCCCTCCTACCTCCCTGCTGCCTTCCTCCTCACCTCTTACCTCCTCACTTACCTCCTACCACCTACTTCCTTCCTACCACCACTTCCTTCCCTCCTCACTTTACCTTCCTACCTACCCCTTACCTTCCTACCTCCTACTTCCTTCCTCCTACCTACTTCCTTCCTCCTACCTCACTTCACCTCCTACCACCTCACTTCCTCCCTACCTCACCCTACTTACCTTCCTACCTACCTACTTACCTTCCTACCTACCTACTTACCTTCCTACCTACCTACTTACCTTCCTACCTACCTACTTACCTTCCTACCTACCTCCTGATGGTTGTGGGGGTCGCCGCCCCTGCCCTGCGTGCAGTACTTCAAGTTGAGGATACTTGGTGCATGATGTACGTCTCTCCTTCCCAATGATGTCTCTGCCCTCTCTCAATGACGTCTCTCTCCTCTTAATGACGTCTCTCCTCCCTTAATGACGTCTCTCTCTCCTCTTAATGACGTCTCTCTCCTCTTAATGACGTCTCTCTCTCTCTTAATGACGTCTCTCTCCTCTTAATGACGTCTTCTCCTCTTAATGACGTCTCTCTCCTCTTAATGACGTCTCTCTCCTCTTAATGACGTCTCTCTCCTCTTAATGACGTCTCTCTCCTCTTAATGACGTCTCTCTCCTCTTAATGACGTCTCTCTCCTCTTAATGACGTCTCTCTCCTCTTAATGACGTCTCTCTCCTCTTAATGACGTCTCTCTCCTCTTAATGACGCTCTCTCCTCTTAATGACGTCTCTCCTCTTAATGACGCTCTCTCCTCTTAATGACGCCTCTCCTCGTTAGTGAGAACCAGATGCTTTTGTTGAGATGGTGAAGGCTGGAAGTGTAGTGGTGGTGGTGGTGTGGCAGTTATTGTGTAGTGGTGGTGGCGGTGGTGTGGCAGTTATTGTGTAGTGGTGGTGGCGGTGGTTAGTTACCATTTTGTCCTAGGCACATGTCGATTAGATACTATGCCTGTTGTATGCATGTATGTATGTATGTATGTATGTATGTATGTATGTGTGTGTGTGTAATGAAACACTTCGAAATGTTTCCGCCCCGCCGGGAATTGAACCCGGCCCCTCTGTGCGTGAAGCGAGACCTTTACCCACTAGGCCACCGGGGGCTGGTGTGGCAGTTATTGTGTAGTGGTGGTTATTGCATCCCCAGATTTGGCCCCAATGTATATATTTTATGTATATTTACAATTTTCTATAATTTTATATTGCTGATATTCTCGATAATAGCTAAATCGTTAATATTGTGCTTTATATTATTACTTGACCTATTTGACTTATATTTGACTTAGCTTTTATTTGAGTAGGATGTAACATTATAAATTGTACTAATGTTTGTAGTAGCTGCCCTGGAGTTGGCAAACTACCGTTTATGACACTAGGCTTGTTTTACTGCTGGCATCTAGTTGCTGGGAGGGAGTCACGTGATTCCACCTGAGGTGGGTGGCTGCTTCTCCTTCCTCGAGAGCACTACGCAGCTGGACATCGTTGAGACAACACCTCTCTCCTGTCTCTGCTTGTTTTCTCACCATTTAGACTCTGTGTGGTAGAGTATGTGTTCGGTGGTGAGACGACACATATTTCTCAGGACTCTGTGTAACTCTGTTCACAGAGGATAGACTAGACAGTGATTTTCGACGTTTTTCTGGGTTGTGTATCACATTGACACTCTTTGATAACTCAGGTCTCTAGCTACAGCTCCTGACCTAATTCGATAAGGCATCTGTGCACCGTCACAGTTTGGGATTGTTTATGCTGAACCTAGCTTCAGTAGAAAGGGAGTTTTGTGACTGTTTTGGAGGATCTACTGATGGTCCCCAGTTATGGTCGATTTTCTATCTCCTGGTTCCTGACGCTGTGTTGCTGTTGCTTGTTATATTGCTGTTCCATGAATTAGTCATTTTACTGGTCAATCAAGCTGTTCTGATTGTCAGTTTGTTAGAGAAGCTAGCTTATGAGAAGTTCAGTCGGACACTGGTTGAGTCGAGTCTTAAGAGTTACCTGGAGCTCACTCATACACACTTATATTCTTATTTGCATATATCTGTATTATTGTAATTACTGACATTGTACCTGATGGTACTTCAGAGTCATTTGGATATATGTGCCCTCAGCACAGACTTATTGTATATGAGAGCAGTGTAGGAGCTAACCTCTTAATTAACCTCCTAATTGATATCTTAATTAATATATTTATATTTTATTTACTTTGCTACCCTAGATTTTCTCACTTTGATAATAAACATTTTAAATACATCTGTTTGGTTAGTATCCTACCAGTTGGGATCCAATTGTGATATTAATAATATGTCGGATAACTGGACCAGGATATTGACTTTGTTACAAAAGCCCAGTAACAGGCTGGATGCTAGAAGGGCTTTCCTTTCTAGTGTTCACTGAAGATGTCTATTACAAATAGATATCGTGTCTTTTTGTAACAGTGGTGGCAGTGTGGCAGTTATTGTGTAGTGGTGGTGGTGTGGCAGTTATTGTGTAGTGGTGGTGGTGTGGCAGTTATTGTGTAGTGGTGGTGGTGGTGTGGCAGTTATTGTGTAGTGGTGGTGGTGTGGCAGTTATTGTGTAGTGGTGGTGGTGTGGCAGTTATTGTGTAGTGGTGGTGGTGGTGTGGCAGTTATTGTGTAGTGGTGGTGGTGTGGCAGTTATTGTGTAGTGGTGGTGGTGTGGCAGTTATTGTGTAGTGGTGGTGGTGGTGTGGCAGTTATTGTGTAGTGGTGGTGGTGTGGCAGTTATTGTGTAGTGGTGGTGGTGTGGCAGTTTTGTGTAGTGGTGGTGGCGGTGGTATGGCAATTATTGTGTAGTGGTGTATGTGGTGTGGCAGTTATTGTGTAGTGGTGGTGGTGGTGTATCAGTTATTGTGCAGTGGTGGTGATGTTATGGGAGTTATTGTGTAGTGGTGGTGGTGGTGTGGCAGTTATTGTGTAGTGGTGGTGGTGTGGCAGTTACTGTGTAGTGGTGGTGATGTTATGGCAGTTATTGTGTAGTGGTGGTGGTGGTGGTGGTGGTGTGGCAGTTGTTGTGTAGTGGTGGTGGTGTGGCAGTTGTTGTGTAGTGGTGGTGGTGTGGCAGTTATTGTGTAGTGGTGGTGGTGTGGCAGTTATTGTGTAGTGGTGGTGGTAGTAGTGGCGGTGGTAGTGTTGGTGGGTGTGGTGGTGGTGATGGTGGTAGTGGTGGTGGTGATGGTGGTAGTGGTGGTGGTTGTAGTGGCGGTGGTAGTGTTGGTGGGTGTGGTGGTGGTGATGGTGGTAGTGGTGATAGTGGTAGTGGTTGTGGTAGTAGTGGTGGTGGTGGTAGTAGTGGTGGTGGTGGTAGTAGTGGTGGTGGTGTGGCAGTTATTGTGTAGTGGTGGTGGTGGTAGTGGTGGTGGTGGTGGTAGTGGTGGTGGTGGTGGTGGTAGTAGTGGTGGTGGTGGTAGTGGTGGTGGTGGTGGTGGTAGTGGTGGTGGTGGTGGTGGTGTGAGGGTTTGTGGTGTTCACCGTAAGGTTGAAAGGTAATTATTTACTCTGTAATGAATGTCTTTTGTGAGGGAGGGACACACACACACACACACACACACACACTAACAACACTGGAGGACAGAAGGATTAGAGGAGACATGATAACGACATACAAAATACTGCGGGGAATCGACAAGGTAGATAGTGACAGGATGTTCCAAAGAGGAAACACAGAAACAAGGGGACACAACTGGAAGCTGAAGACTCAGATGAGTCAGAGGGATGTTAGGAAGCAATTCTTCAGCCATAGAGTAGTTAGGAAGTGGAATAGTTTAGCGAACGATATAGTGGAGGCGGGAACCATACATAGTTTTAAGACAAGGTATGATAAAGCTCACGGAGCAGGGAGAGCAGAGACCCAGTAGCGGACAGTGCAGAGGCGGGGCCAGGAGCTGAGTCTCGACCCCTGCAACCACAATTAGGTGAGTACAATTAGGTGAGTACACACACACATCCCTTGAAACTGGGCAACTACCTGAGGTATGGAAGACGGCAAATGTAGTTCCCATTTTTAAGAAAGGAGACAGAAACGAGGCACTAAACTATAGACCTGTGTCATGGAGAAGATCATCAGGAGGAGAGTGGTGGAGAACCTAGAACGGAACAAGCTTATAAACGACAACCAGCACGGATTCATGGAAGGCAAATCCTGTGTCACAAACCTCCTGGAGTTTAATGACAAGGTAACAAAAGTAAGACACGAGAGAGAGGGGTGGGTAGACTGCATTTTCTTGCACTGCAAGAAGGCCCTCGACACAGTTCCTTACAAGATATTAGAGCAGAAGCTAGAGGATCAGGCACGTATAACAGGAAGGGCACTGCAATGGATCAGAGAATACCTGACATGGAGGCAACGAGTCATGGTACGTGATGAGGTAGCACAGTGGGCGCCTGTGACGAGCGGGGTCCCACAGGGGTCAGTCCTAAGACCAGTGCTATTTTTGGTATATGTGAATGACATGATGAAAGGGATAGACTCAGAAGTGTCCCTGTTTGCAGATGATGTGAAGTTAATGAGGAGAATTAAATCAGATGAGGATCAGGCAGGACTACAAAGAGACCTGGACAGGCTGGACACCTGGTCCAGCAACTTGCTTCTCAAATTTAACCCCGCCAAATGCAAAGTCATGAAGATCGGGGAAGGGCAAAGAAGACCGCTGACAGAGTATAGGCTAGGTGGCCAAAAACTGCAAACCTCACTCAAGGGGAAAGATCTTGGGGTGAGTATAATACCGAGCACATCTCCTGAAGCACACATCAACCAGATAACTGCTGCAGTATACGGGCGGCTGGCAAACCTGAGAATTGCGTTCCAATACCTCACTGAGGAATCGTTCAAGACACTGTACACCATATACGTCAGGCCCATACTGGAGTATGCAGCACCAGTTTGGAACCCACACCTGGTCAAGCACGTCAAGAAATTAGAGAAAGTGCAAAGGTTTGCAACAAGGCTAGTTCCAGAGCTAAGGGAAATGTCCTACGAAGAAAGGTTAAGGGAAATCAGCCTGACGACACTAGAGGACAGGAGGGTTAGGGGAGACATAATTACGACATTCAAATTACTGCGAGGAATAGATAAGGTGGACAGAGAGAAGATGTTCCAGAGAGGGGACACAGAAACAAGGGGTCACAATTGGAATTTGAAGACTCAGATGAGTCAAAGGGATGTTAGGAAGTATTTCTTCAGTCATAGAGTTGTCAGGAAGTGGAATAGTCTGGAAAGTGACGTAGTGGAGGCAGGAACCATACATAGCTTTAAGACGAGGTATCATAAAGCTTATGGAGCAGGCATAGAGAGGACCTAGTAGCGATCAGTGAAGAGGCGGTGCCAGGAGCTATGACTCGACCCCTGCAGGCGGGCAGGTATGCACGTACACAAACCAGTAAGGGCAAGACTGGAACTGTAGCAGCTCACACATGTTGTCTGGGAAATACCCAGAGTAAGCCTCTGCAGCTGGGCTCTGTGTTCCATATTATTGAAGAAATTGGTGTATTTATGTAAGTAGTGTGTGTGTGGCCGCTCAGGCCTCTGCCCCCTCACTATGACGCCATTAATGTCTTCATAATTATTGTGGCGCTATACTCTTCCCTTTATGTACGCAGATGCGTGCGCTCGCAAGCAGACATGGAAACGCACGCACATGTGTGCGTGTGCGTGAAAAACTGTCTATAGACAAGCGCCTTTGACAACTATTTTTCCACACTCCTTTGTGCCTCCCACTACCTTTCCCCCTTCCACTTATGCCCTCCCATTACCTCTCCCCCTTCCACTTATCCCCCTCCCATTACCTCTCCCCCTTCCACTTATCCCCCTCCCATTACCTTTCCCCTTCCACTTATCCCCCTCCCATTACCTTTCCCCCTTCCACTTATCCCCTCCCATTACCTTCCCCTTCCACTTATCCCCTCCCACTACCTCCCCTTCCACTTATCCCTTCATTACCTTCCCCCTTCCACTTATCCCCCTTCCATACCTTTCCCCTTCCACTTATTCCTCCTTCTTCCCTTCCTTTCCCCTACTTCCCTTCACTTCCTTCCATTACCTTTCCCCCTTCCACTTATCCCCTTCCATTACCTCTCCCCTTCCACTTATCCCCCTTCCCATTACCTCTCCCCTTCCACTTATCCCCTTCCATTACCTCTCCCCCTTCCACTTATCCCCTTCCATTACCTCTCCCCTTCCACTTATCCCCTCCCATTACCTCTCCCCTTCCACTTATCCCCTCCATTACCTCTCCCCCTTCCACTTATCCCCTCCCACTACTCTCCCCTTCCACTTATCCCCTCCATTACCTCTCCCCTTCCACTTATCCCCCTCCCATTACCTCTCCCCCTTCCACTTATCCCCTTCCATTACCTCTCCCCTTCCACTTATCCCCTCCTCATTACCTCTTCCCCCTTCCACTTATCCCTTCCATTACCTCTCCCCTTCCACTTATCCCCTCCATACCTCTCCCCTTCCACTTATCCCCTCCCATTACCTCTCCCCTTCCACTTATCCCCTCCATTACCTTCCCCTTCCACTATCCCACTCCCCTTCCCTTATCCCTCTCCCCCTTCCACTTATCCCCTCTCCATTACCCCTCCCCCTTCCCTTACTTATCCCCTCCCCTACCTCTATCCCCTCCTTCCACTTATCCCCTCCCACTTACCTCTTCCCCTCCTCTTATCCCCCTCCACCTACCCTCCCCTTCCACTTATCCCCCTCCCTTACTCTCCCCTCCTTTCCCCTCCTATCCTCCCCTTCCCTTATCCCTCCCTTCCTTACCCTCCCCTTCCACTTATCCCCTCCACTACTCCCCTCCCACCTATCCCCTCCCCTACCTTCCCTCCCCTACCTCTCCCCTCCCACTTTCTCCACTATCCCCTCCTCCACTTACCCCTCCCTACCTCCATACCTCCCCCATCCCATCTATCCCCCTCTCCCACTACCTCCTCCACTCTCTCCTCACTACCTCTACTCTCTCTCTCCTCTCTCATACTCTCTCTCTCTCACTACCTCTCTACTCTCTCGTCTACTACATCTCTCTCTTCTCAAAACCTCTTATCTACATTTTTATTTCCTCTTATCTGTCTCTATTTTCTCCTTACATCCTCTTCCCATCTTATTTCATTCTCTCTGTCCACCCCTTCCCCACACTCACACCTCCCCCCCCCCACTTCTCCCCTCTCCACCCCCACTATACTCCCTGGGGTGTTCTCGGGGTGACTATTACCAACAATGTAACATCGCTACCAGCGGATGCCGGATGGGTTTGACCTTCAGGTCGTCGAGGTCAGAGGTCAACCGCAACGCAATCACTTGCGCGCGCAGGGGTCATCCGGACCGACCAGTCACGTGGTGAGGTTATCCAGGTCGACCTGTCACGTGGTGAGGTTATCCAGGTCGACCTGTCACGTGGTGAGGTTATCCAGGTCGACCTGTCAACGTGGTGAGGTTATCCAGGTCGACCAGTCACGGTGAGGTTATCCAGGTCGACCAGTCACGTGGTGAGTTATCCAGGTCGACCAGTCACGTGTGAGTTATCCAGGTCGACCAGTCACGTGGTGAGGTTATCCAGGTCGACCAGTCACGTGGTAGGTTATCCCGGTCGACCAGTCACGTGGTGAGGTTATCCAGGTCGACCTGTCACGTGGTGAGGTTATCCAGGTCGACCTGTCACGTGGTGAGGTTATCCAGGTCGACCAGTCACGTGGTGAGGTTATCCAGGTCGACCTGTCGTGGTGAGGTTATCCAGGTCGACCAGTCACGTGGTGAGGTTATCCAGGTCGACCAGTCACGTGGTGAGGTTATCCAGGTCGACCGTCACGTGGTGAGGTTATCCAGGTCGACCAGTCACGTGGTGAGGTTATCCAGGTCGACCAGTCACGTGGTGAGGTTATCCAGGTCGACCAGTCACGTGGTGAGGTTATCCAGGTCGACCTGTCACGTGGTGAGGTTATCCAGGTCGACCAGTCACGTGGTGAGGTTATCCAGGTCGGCCAGTCACGTGGTGAGGTTATCCAGGTCGACCTGTCACGTGGTGAGGTTATCCAGGTCGACCTGTCACGTGGTGAGGTTATCCAGGTCGACCTGTCACGTGGTGAGGTTATCCAGGTCGACCAGTCACGTGGTGAGGTTATCCAGGTCGACCTGTCACGTGGTGAGGTTATCCAGGTCGACCAGTCACGTGGTGAGGTTATCCAGGTCGACCTGTCACGTGGTGAGGTTATCCAGGTCGACCAGTCACGTGGTGAGGTTATCCAGGTCGACCAGTCACGTGGTGAGGTTATCCAGGTCGACCAGTCACGTGGTGAGGTTATCCAGGTCGACCTGTCACGTGGTGAGGTTATCCAGGTCGACCAGTCACGTGGTGAGGTTATCCAGGTCGGCCAGTCACGTGGTGAGGTTATCCAGGTCGACCTGTCACGTGGTGAGGTTATCTAGGTCGACCTGTCACGTGGTGAGGTTATCCAGGTCGACCTGTCACGTGGTGAGGTTATCCAGGTCGACCAGTCACGTGGTGAGGTTATCCAGGTCGACCTGTCACGTGGTGAGGTTATCCAGGTCGACCTGTCACGTGGTGAGGTTATCCAGGTCGACCAGTCACGTGGTGAGGTTATCCAGGTCGACCTGTCACAGCAGTGTACTAGTCACCTGCGGACCAATCACAGCAGTGTACTAGTCACCTGCGGACCAATCACAGCAGTGTACTAGTCACCTGCGGACCAATCACAGCAGTGTACTAGTCACCTGCGGACCAATCACACAGTGTACTAGTCACCTGCGGACCAATCACAGCAGTGTACTAGTCACCTGCGGACCAATCACAGCAGTGTACTAGTCACCTGCGGACCAATCACAGCAGTGTACTAGTCACCTGCGGACCAATCACAGCAGTGTACTAGTCACCTGCGGACCAATCACAGCAGTGTACTAGTCACCTGGGACCAATCACAGCAGTGTACTAGTCACCTGCGGACCAATCACAGCAGTGTACTAGTCACCTGCGGACCAATCACAGCAGTGTACTAGTCACCTGCGGACCAATCACAGCAGTGTACTAGTCACCTGCGGACCAATCACAGCAGTGTACTAGTCACCTGCGGACCAATCACAGCAGTGTACTAGTCACCTGCGGACCAATCACAGCAGTGTACTAGTCACCTGCGGACCAATCACAGCAGTGTACTAGTCACCTGCGGACCAATCACAGCAGTGTACTAGTCACCCGGCTGATCCGGCACCGACTTTAAGTATCTGTCCAGCTCCCTTTTGAAGGCAGCCAGGGGTCTTGAAGGCAGCCAGGGGTCTTGAAGGCAGCCAGGGGTCTTGAAGGCAGCCATGGGTCTTGAAGGCAGCCATGGGTCTTGAAGGCAGCCAGGGGTCTTGAAGGCAGCCAGGGGTCTTGAAGGCAGCCAGGGGTCTTGAAGGCAGCCAGGGGTCTTGAAGGCAGCCAGGGGTCTTGAAGGCAGCCAGGGGTCTTGAAGGCAGCCAGGGGTCTTGAAGGCAGCCATGGGTCTTGAAGGCAGCCAGGGGTCTTGAAGGCAGCCAGGGGTCTTGAAGGCAGCCAGGGGTCTTGAAGGCAGCCAGGGGTCTTGAAGGCAGCCAGGGGTCTTGAAGGCAGCCAGGGGTCTTGAAGGCAGCCAGGGTCTTGAAGGCAGCCAGGGGTCTTGAAGGCAGCCAGGGTCTTGAAGGCAGCCAGGGGTCTTGAAGGCAGCCAGGGGTCTTGAAGGCAGCCAGGGGTCTTGAAGGCAGCCAGGGGTCTTGAAGGCAGCCAGGGGTCTTGAAGGCAGCCAGGGTCTTGAAGGCAGCCAGGGGTCTTGAAGGCAGCCAGGGGTCTTGAAGGCAGCCAGGGGTCTTGAAGGCAGCCAAGGGTCTTGAAGGCAGCCAGGGGTCTTGAAGGCAGCCAGGGGTCTTGAAGGCAGCCATGGGTCTTGAAGGCAGCCAGGGGTCTTGAAGGCAGCCATGGGTCTTGAAGGCAGCCATGGGTCTTGAAGGCAGCCAGGGGTCTTGAAGGCAGCCAAGGGTCTTGAAGGCAGCCAGGGGTCTTGAAGGCAGCCAGGGGTCTACTGGTAATTCCCCTTATGCTTGGTGGGAGGATGCTGAACAGTCTTGGACCCCGGACACTTATGGTGTTTTCTCTTAGTGTACTTTTCATTAGGGGTATTTTGCCCCGCCTGCCCTGTCTTTTACTTTCGTAGGGAGTGATTTATGTGTGCAGATTCGGGACCATTCCTTCTAGGATTTTCCAAGTGTAGATTATAATATATCTCTCTCTCCTGCATTCCAGGGAGTACAAGTCAAGTGCTTCCAGGCGTTTCCAGTAGTTGAGGTGTTTGATGGAACTTATATGTGCAGTAAAAGTTCTCTGTACATTCTCTAGATCACCTGCTTTGAATGGAGATGTTAATGTACAGCAGTATTCCAGCCTAGAGAAAACAAGTGATTTGAAAAGGATCATCATTGGCTTGGCATCTCTTGTTTTGAATGTTCTCATTATCCATCCTATCATTTTCTTTGTAGTTGTGATCGTGGCACTGTTGTGATCCTTGAAAGTGAGATCCTCAGACATTACAACTCCCAGGTCCCTCACATTATTTTTCCGCTCTATTGTATGATCAGAGTTTGTAGTATACTCAGTTCTAGTTATTATATCCTCCAGTTTTCCATAACGGAGTAGTTGGAATTTGTCTTCACTGAACATCATATTGTTTTCCGTTGCCCATTGGAAAACTTGGTTTATATCTTCTTGGAGGTTAATCGTGTCCTCAGTAGATGACAGTCTCATGCAGATCCTAGTATCGTCTGCGAAGGATAACACGGTGCTGTGGATTACATCTCTGTTTGTCTGATATGAGGATGAGGAACAGGATGGGGGCGAGTACTGTGCCTTGTGGAACAGAGCTTTTCACTATGGCAGCTTCTGATTTAACTCTGTTGACCACTACTCTTTGTGTTCGATTTGTTAGGAAGTTGAAGATCCATCTGCCTACTTTGCCAGTTATTCCTTTAGCACGTATTTTGTATACTATTACGCCATGATCGCACTTGTCAAAGGCTTTTGCAAAGTCTGTGTATATTACGTCTGCATTCTGTTTTTTTCTTCCAGTGCATCACCATATCATAGTGATCCAGTAGTTGGGAGAGGCAGGAGCGACCTGCTCTGAACCCATGTTGCCCTGGATTGTGCAGTTTTTGGGAATCCAAGTGGTTTGCAATCATGCTTCTTAGAACTCTTTCAAAATTTTTATTATGTGGGATGTGTAAGCTATTGGTCTATAGTTCTTAGCTAATGCCTTGCTAACACCTTTATGGAATGGGGCTATATCCATTGTTTTAAGTGATTGTGGAATTTCACCCATGTCTAAGCTCCTTCTCCCTAGTATACTTAGGGTACGTGAAAGGGGTTTCTTGCATTTCTTAATGAACACAGAGTTCCACGAGTCTGGGCCCGGGGCTGAGTGCATGGGCATGTTATCAATGGCTTTTTCAAAGTGTATCGTAGTTAGGGTAATGTCGGAAATCTGGCATACATTGATGGAGTTTTGAGGCTCATTCGTGAAGAAATCATTTGGATTGACCATCTTCAGATTGATTAGTGGCTCACTAAACACAGAGTCGTACTGGGATTTCAGTATCTCATTCATTTCCTTGTTGTCATCTATGTAAGTCCCATCTTGTATGAACAAGGGGCCTCATGCTAGATGTGCTATTTGCCTTGTTTTTGGCATATGAAAAGAAATATTTCGAATTTCTTTCAATTTCACTAATCGCTTTAAGCTCCTCTTGTCTCTCCTGGTTCCTGTAAGAGTGTGCTAGTGGACCAATCACAGCAGTGTACTAGTCACATGTGGACCAATCACAGCAGTGTACTAGTCACCTGTGGACCAATCACAGCAGTGTACTGGTCGCTTGTGGACCAGTCATGGCGGTGGGCGGGTCACGTGACACACCACATAATGACTGGTGGGCATGACAACTTCCTGTTATTTTTCGCACACGTGTGTGCTCGTCTGGTTGCATTTACACGGGTCGAGTCATTGGACCTGGTCCCACCTCTCACCTGTGAATTACCTGTGATCTTTTTGAAGTTATCTTACTCCGAGGTCAGTTCTGGGGCCAGGTCTGGGGCCAGGCATGAGGCCAGACCTGGCCTCATGCCTCCCAGTTGATTACTTGGTCATTTAGGCTGCTGCTGTTGGCGTCTCGCCAGCCTACATAGTCATCACAGCCTGGTTGATCTGTCATACTGCGGAGGTAGTGGTTCAGAGTGTTCTTAGAGATATCTACAATAGTTCCAGCAATTTTTCTGATACTTTTTGGTAGTCACGATGCCGGCGAGTTGCGCATCCCGAAGGGGGTTACTGTGTATTGATAATGACCTCCTGGTAGTAACCTTTGCGGAGGTCTAACTTGAACACAAAAGTAGCCTTATCCACGAAGTTCACTACGTCATTTAAACGTGGCAGAGGGTAAGCAACTGGAATAGTGACGTCATTCACCTTCCAGTAGTCTGTACACATTCGACAACCTCCATCAGACTTCTTAACCAGGATGCACTGTGAAGCCCACGGACTAGATGACTCCTCCATTAATCCGTTTTCTAACAGAAATGCTACCTACCTCCTGTTGAAGTAGCCTCTGTTTTTCAGGAGTAGCTCTGTAGGGGGAGAGTTTAATAGGTTTAGAGTTTCCAATATCTACATCATGGTATCCTATTGTACATTTTTTCGGGACATCCGAAAATATGTCATGGTAAGACTGTAAGAGCGCTGTTAAACTTGTTACTTGATTCTTAGACAGTGCCATCATTAAAGGGCTAGGGTCCTTGAAGAGGACAGAATTGGGAAGCTTTACTTGAATTTCGGGAATAGAGTGCAAGGAGTGAAGGTCGTCTACAGAGGCAGAGGACAGAGTCATTACTGGAACTTTATTTGGAGTATTAAATGCTTTAATCTGATTTATATGGTATGTTTTACTCTTTGAAGGTTTATAAAGGGGAGCTACCATATAATTTACATCAGATATTTTACTTATAATTTGCATAGGTCCCGTAAATCTAGTTTTTAAGGTGTGGCCAGATATAGGTTCCTGCACCAGCACGTTGTCTCCTGGACTGAAGGAGCGAAACTTTGAGTTTGTCATACCTCTGTTTCATAGTGTTTTGAGCAGTTTTTAAGTTAGCCTTAGCCAAGTGACGTGCCACCTGCAACCTTGAAGAAGGGTTGTAGAGTGTTACGCAAGCGTCTTCTCCCATCCATCCATCCTTGAGCACTCGCAGAGGACCTCGTATGTTGTGCCCAAAGATCAGCTCAAACGGACTGTAACCTGTAGACTCCTGCACAGTTTCTCTCATTGAGAACAGCAACAGAGGAAGTTATTCATCCCAGTCTGTAGGAAAATGCAGTCTATAAGTCCTCATCATGGTTTTTGATTTCTGATGAAATCTTTCCAAGGCGCCTTGGGACTGAGGATGATTGGCAGTGGATAATTTATGAATTATTCCTAGGTTAATTAAAGCTTCCCGACAATTAAAGCTTCCCGACAATTAAAGCTTCCCGACAATTAAAGCTTCCCGACAATTAAAGCTTCCCGACAATTAAAGCTTCCCGACAATTAAAGCTTCCCGACAATTAAAGCTTCCCGACAATTAAAGCTTCCCGACAATTAAAGCTTCCCGACAATTAAAGCTTCCCGACAAGCTTTGGCGGTAAAATTAGTACCCTGGTCACTCTGGATTAATTTAGTTAGGTCTTTACGAATTGCTTTGGTATTGATACTGCGCATTGGGACTGCTTCTGGGTACCTAGCAGCTTTGTTCATAATAGTGAATAAGTACTGGTTTCCAGACTTGGACTTAGGTAATGGACCTACACAATCAATGATTAACTCTGCAAACGGTTCTCCGTCTGCAGGTATGGGATGGAGTGGTGCAGGTTTAATGGGGTGTTCAGGTTTTCCTACTTGTTGACATTCCCTATACCAGAGGATATGATTCTTCACATCTTGCCTTATTTTTGTCCAGTAAAACTCTTTTAGTATTCTTTTGGCTTCCCTCTACCTCCTTACCAGTCTGTGCAGATCAATAAATCATTTTTAATTTTATATTTGACTGGGTGATCTGAGTGGGATTCACTCATGTCTGCCTGAAAAGCGAAGTTTAAGGAAGGATCTTTTCACTGTTCTTCACGAAAGGACAGTCCCTCGGGCATGGGACAGAGATATCCGGCAATCCTGCAACCCTGGAGTAGGAAGGCTTGATCTGGGACTGTTCACTAAATTTACGAGGCTCTGACCAGTTTTCCTAGTAACACAAATTGGCTAGTCCGAGATGGGTCAGCATTCTCAACAGATATCCCTTAGGATTTTGCCCGAGTTATGGCCAACATCGGAGAAGAATTAGTCATTATAGGTTCTGGACACTTGGTGGTATTAATTATGGTATTACCCAGTAATAACACAACATCTTTCATAGGAAATCTGTCAGAACCACCTACAGTCAAATATCCAGTATATTCTATGTAAAGGGACAGAAAATACTGCTCCTCCAAATGCTTCTAAAAGAACTGATGAGTGAAATGACGGTTTTTTCAGTGAGGGATTAGTACTCCCTCTCTTATAAAGGAACAATAAGCCCGGTATCCCTAAATGTTCTTACTTCAGTTTTCTTTGAATTCTCCTGAAGGGAGAGTTGGCAAGTACTGTAGTAAGGGGCCATACCACACTCTACTTCTTCCTGGTTCATCTCAAATGGGAGGATTCTTATTTTACCTAACGGTTGGGGTTTAGTTGGGCAGTTAGACTTAACATGGCCGGGTTTATGGTAACTGAAACATGTTACCTCGTGTTTTCCTTTGGCTCCCTGCTGATTTTGTGGTTGGTGCCAATCTGTGTACTGACATCACTGTTCACTGTGATGAGCATAAGTTTGATGTCACTCACCAGGTTGACCGTGAGTTTAATATCGTGGCTCACCAGGTGACTTAGTTGGTTGGCGTTGTCGTTCACTTCGCCTTCCAGTCAGGAACTCTTCTTTGACGATCTTTACTCATGCCAGGCTGTTGGGAAGAAAGATAAAACCGCTTGGACAAGGAGCGGTTAGTCTCGAAAAGTGTCAGCCAACCTGGCTGCTTCCAGTGCAGTGGTCAACGAATGATCTTTAAGAAAGACTCTAACCTCTGGCCCAACAGATTCCAGCAGATTATCCACCAAAAGTAGTTGAACTAAGTCAGAAAAGTTGGCAACACCACTCGCGTTGTACCACTTGTTGAAAGCTTTCGACTGCTGCCTTACAAAGTCTAGATGAGACTGACCCAACTGACGTTTGCTCAATTTAAATTCCCTCCTGTACTTGGGGTAATACACTGATATGCTCCAAGAACCGTTGTTTTAACAACCCGATAATTAACAAATTCTTCTTTAACACAGATGTAAACTCTTGTGCCTTACCATACAATGCTGTATGCACCAATGCTGCCCAATGCTCCTCAGGCCACCTTAATGCACGAGCCTGATTTTCAAATGCCTCGAAAAACTGCACACATAGTCATCCACAGTCTGCTTAAATTGCCTCCTCTCCTTCTCTCTATCAAACTCCTCCCTAGCAAATGCTCGCTGCTCCCTGGTTGTTTCAAGATTGAGTTTGGCTAACTCAAGCGTCAATGAAGCGGACTCCAGTACACCACCTGCTTCACAAGACTGCTGCTCTGGTTGCTCTGGTGTTAGCCCTCCCTCATTACAGAGGAACGTAAGCGGAGATCAGCGATTAACAGCTCCTGTTTCGGGAGATACCTCAGTTTGGTGCGCCATAGTTGCTTCAGCTCTTAATTTTGTAGGAATAATGTCAGGAAGCTGCACAGCAGTGAGCGTTCATTGATATTCTATACCAATAGAACGAGCAATTCACCAGCATTGCTGTAGAGATAGTTTGGGCAGATTTAGTAGAGTATAGTCAGACACCAACCACCTGACTCGTGTAGGTGGCATTAACCCAACGTAACACGCTGTTTGCAATGCATGCAACAAGCAGCAATAGCACAGTATGACTTGCGGGATACACACACACAGTAGCAAGGCTGACATGCAATAACGAAAGTGATTGCAAGACTGACACACAATACCAGAAGCGTTTGCATGGCTGACACTCAATACCAAAACCGATAGCAAGGCTATCTGAATGATACTAAGACCAGCTCCAGCTCCCGGAAACAGCTTCCCATATTACAAACACAGGTAATAATGACCTGTGACCTGGTCGTAATGTGTGTGTGTGTGTATGTGTGTGTATGTGTGTGTATGTGTGTGTGTGTATGTGTGTGTGTGTGTGTGTGTGTATGTGTGTGTGTGTGTGTATGTGTGTGTGTGTTTGTATGTGTATGTGTGTGTGTGTATGTGTGTGTGTGTGTGTTAGTTACCATTTTGTCCTAGGCACATGTCAATTAGACACTAGGCCTGTTGTATATATATGTGTGTGTGTATGTGTGTGTAAGGAAACACTTCGAAATGTTTCTGCCCCACCGGGAATTGAACCCGGCCCCTCCGTGCGTGAAGCAAGAGCTTTACCCACTAGGCCACTGGGGGCGTGTGTGTGTGTATGTGTGTGTGTATGTGTGTGTGTGTGTGTGTATGTGTGTGTGTGTGTACTCACCTAATTCACCTAATTGTGGTTGCAGGGGTCGAGACTCAGCTCCTGGCCCCGCCTCTTCGCTGTCTGCTACTGGGTCTCTGCTCTCCCTGCTCCATGAGCTTTATCATACCTTGTCTTAAAACTATGTATGGTTCCTGCCTCCACTATATCTTTTTCTAGACTATTCCACTTCCTGACTACTCTGTGGCTGAAGAAATGCTTCCTAACATCCCTTTGACTCATCTGAGTCCTCAGCTTCCAGTTGTGTCCTCTTGTTTCTGTGTTCCCTCTCTGAAACATCCTGTCACTGTCTACCTTGTCGATTCCCCGCAGTATTTTGTATGTCGTTATCATGTCTCCTCTGACCCTTCTTTCCTCCAGTGTTGTTAGTCCTATTTCCCTCAATCTTTCTTCATAAGACAGACCCCTGAGTTGTGGAACTAACCTTGTCGCAAACCTTTGCACTTTCTCTAGTTTCTTTACGTGCTTGACCAGGTGTGGGTTCCAGACTGGTGCTGCATATTCTAGTATGGGCCTGACGTACACGGTATACAGTGTCTTGAACGATTCCTTGTTTAGGTAACTTAACGCTAATCTTAGGTTTGCCAGTCGCCCATATGCTGCCGCAGTTATCTGGTTGATGTGTGCCTCCGGAGACGTGCTTGGCGTTATACTCACTCCAAGGTCTTTCTCCTTTGCCGAGGTTTGTAGCCTTTGTCCGCCTAGCTTGTACTCTGTCAGCGGTCTTCTTTGCCCTTCTCCGATCCTCATGACTTTGCATTTGGAGGGATTGAATTCGAGAAGCCAATTGCTAGACCAGATGTCGAGCTTGTCCAGGTCTGTTTGCAGCCCTGCCTGGTCCTCTTCCGATGTGATTCTCCTCATTATTTTCACATCATCCGCGAATAGAGACACTTCTGAGTCTATCCCGTCCGTCATGTCATTTACATATACCAGGAATAACACTGGTCCTAGGACTGACCCCTGCGGTACACCGCTCGTCACAGGCGCCCACTGTGATACCTCACCACGCACCATGACCCGTTGTTGCCTCCCTTTGAGGTATTCCCTGATCCATTCCAGTGCCCTTCCTGTTATACCTGCTTGTTCTTCCAACTTCTTTACTAATCTCATGTGAGGAACTGTGTCGAAGGCCTTCCTGCAGTCCAGGAAAATGCAATCAACCCACCCTTCTCTCTCCTGCCTTACCTCTGTTACTTTATCATAGAACTCTAGGAGGTTTGTTACACAGGATTTGCCTTCCCGGAATCCGTGCTGTCTGGTGTTTATTATCCTGTTCAGCTAAAGGTGTTCCACCATTCTTTTCCTGATGATTTTCTCCAGGACTTTGCACACTATACATGTAAGTGACACTGGTCTATAGTTTAGTGCCTCTTTTCTGTCTCCTTTTTTAAAAATGGGGACTACGTTGGCCTTCTTCCATACCTCAGGTAGCTGCCCAGTTTCAAGGGATGTGTTGAATATTATGGTAAGTGGCACACTCAGTACCTCAGCTCCTTCCCGAAGAACCCACGGGGAGATATTGTCCGGACCCATCGCCTTTGAGGTATCAAGGTCACTGAGTAACTGCTTCACTTCCTCCTCAGTTGTGTGTATGCCTTCTAGCACTTGGTACATCCCTTGTTGGTGATGAACCACGTCCTGTCTACCCAGCTGCCTTCCTTCCTCCATTGTGAATACTTCCTTAAACCTCAAGTTGAGCTCCTCACATACCTCTTGATCATTACTTGTGAGTTCCCCATCTTCTCTCCTCAGCCTTATCACCTGGTCCTTGACTGTTGTCTTCCTTCTGATGTGACTGTACATCAGTTTCGGGTCGGACTTAACTTTCGATGCTATGTCATTTTCGTACTGTTTCTGGGCCTCCCTCCGTACTTGTGCATACTCGTTTCTAGCTCTTCTACTAATCTCTTTGTTTACTTGGGTTCTTTGCCTTCTGTACCGTTTCCATTCTCTGATACTCTGAGTCTTTGCCTCCCTGCACCTTTGGGTAAACCAGGGGCTCTTTCTGGCCTTCCCATTTAATCCTTTGCCTCTGGGTATAAACCGTTCCTCTGCCTCCTTGCACTTTGCCCCTACGTATTCCATCATTTCATTTATTGTCAGTCCTTCCATTTCCCTTTCCCACTGAACGTCCTGCAGGAAAATCCTCATACCCGTGTAGTTTCCTCTTTTAAAGTCTGGTTTATCTCTATCGGTACTGTTTACCCTCTCCACCTGTAGCTCTACAATGTACTCAAAGCTAAGCACCATATGGTCACTGGCTCCCAGGGGGCTCTCGTGGGTTATGTCTTCAATATCTGAGCTGTTCAGGGTGAATACAAGGTCCAGTCTTGCTGGTTCATCTTCTCCTCTCTCTCTGGTCGTGTCCCTGACATGTTGGTGCATCAGGTTTTCCAGTACCACGTCCATCATCTTGGCTCTCCAAGTTTCTGGACCCCCACGTGGTTCATGGTTCTCCCAGTCGATCTCCCGTGGTTGAAATCTCCCATGACCAGTAGCTTCGCTCTGCTCATGTGTGCTTTCTTGCCACCTCCGCCAGGGTGTCCACCATCGCTCTGTTGTTCTCATCGTATTCTTCTCTGGCCTCCTGCAGTTCTGTGGTGGGTTATACATCACTGCAATGACTATCTTATGCTCCCCAGACTGGATGGTACCTACTATGAAGTCCCGTTTCTACCCACCTCCACTCCTACCATTTCTCGAATCTCCAACGGTGCCTTACAAGCAGTGCGACCCCTCCTCCCCCCCTTCTCCTCCTATCTTTCCTCAGGATCTGATATCCCTGTGGGAAGATTGCATCTGTTACTGTCTCATTTAGTTTAGTTTCTGTGACCGCTATGATGTCTGGGGATGCCTCATCTATTCTTTCATTCCACTCTTCATACTTATTCGTAATTCCATCGGCATTTGTGTACCAAACCTTCAACCTTGTTTCCAATACTGTGGCCCTGGGGAGATCTTGGTGGGTTGGGGTGTGGGCAGGGTGCCCACAGGGGTTGCAGCATGGGTGGGGTGATTGTATGGTTGGGGTATGGGCAGGTGGGGTGGAGTTTGAGGTGGGGGTGGGGGGTAACTGTGACGGTGGGTTATCATTTGCTAGGGTGGGGACAGGGGGCCTGATAAGTGGGTGTGGTGCTAGAGTGTATGGTTGTCGTGGGTTGTTTGTGATTTGAGGCCCGCTGAGGGTTCTTCCAGTGTGTGTGTTTGTCCTGCTTGGTCTTGGTGTCCTCCGTATCTCGCTGTCTCCCCTCCCTCCTCTCTTCTCCTTCTTATCTTCTCCCTCCGGGCCTCCCTTTCTTCCTGCGTTCTGTCCCGATCTAGGTATACATTCCGGTACCCCTGGTTCGTCCTCAGCCGAGCTTTCTCTTGCAGGATCATGGTGCGGGCTGATTCTGCCTTGAATATTACCTTGAGGGGTCGATTTCTTCCCTTTGTGTACCACCCGATTCTCCGAAAATTTGTCACTTGCGATGAGTGTTCCCCTATTGCTAGCATGATACCATCGATCTTTTCTTTCTCCTCCTGTTTCCTTCTGTCGTGGGTGTCCCCTTCGACTTCCTTCAGGCCATAGATAAAGATCGACTTCTCCCTTTCCTCCTCCCACTGTGTCTCCCATTGCCTTGTCAAAGGTGCATTAGCCTCTCCCGGTGCTGTCATGGATGTATTCCCCGTGTTCCTTTGTGTGTCCGGTCTGCTCATACGTCCCTGTCCGCTGCAGTGTGTTGTTGGGGTCTCCGTGTTTAGCGTGTCTGCTGCTTTGTCTACCCTCTCATATGCTGTTTCTGTGCTCCCATTCGTTGTTCCTGTGGTGCTCTTCTTGACCCTGGCTGCTTCTTCTATATCCCTCTTGTGTGTTGTTATCCTGCTCGTCTTGCTTCGGGCCCCATGTGTGACTACCAGTGCCTGTGCATACACGAGTTCTCCCCCTTTCTCCTCCTTCCCTTTGGCTGTTCCTGGTGCACAAGCTCCAAGCGTTGTTTCCTGCCAGGTACTATTGTCTCTATTCTGTGTCAGTCCCTGCAACTTCTTTTCTAGGGTCTGGATCTTGGCTTCTGCTTTTTTGGCTTGCATTACCCATTTTCTACTCTCCTCAGCTATCCTCTTCTCCATTTCCTCGCTGATCACCAATAGTGTGTGTGTGTGTGTGTGTACTCACCTAGTTGTGGTTGCAGGGGTCGAGTCATAGCTCCTGGTCCCGGATATGTGTGTGTGTGTGTGTGTGTGTGTGTACACACATACTCATGGAGGTGTTAGAGGGGTGGAGTGTGTTTCCTGTATTGCTACTAGCTACTAGCGTCCGCCATTATTTGTTCTTTGCCTCTTGGGTCTTATCGCACTTACTCTTAAAATAGGGTTTGGAATTTGCCTCGTCCACTTCTACACCCAGCTCATTCAACTCCTACTCTTCTCTCCATTTTTTCCTTTTCTCTTCCCCCCCCCGTCCTTTTCACTCATTTCCCTTTAATTTTCTTGTAACAGATAAGTGAACTGTAGATATAAATCCAGATGTACTCCTGTTAACAGTTTTGGGGCGGCCTAGTCGCTAGGCCTTATGTGTATCCATGTGTTCTTGTGCTACCCTCCACACCATGTGTTCTTGTGCTACCCTCCACACCATGTGTTCTTGTGCTACCCTCCACACCATGTGTTCTTGTGCTACCCTCCACACCATGTGTTCTTGTGCTACCCTCCACACCATGTGTTCTTGTGCTAGCCTCCACACCATGGATATGTCGTCCACAATAAACTAGCCACTTCAGTGGCAAAATCTAATCCCCTTCTCATTCTCTTCTCTCCCTCTCTAGTCATTTAATCCCGTTACTCACCTCTTTTACTTTCTCTGTCTATCCCTTCCTCTACATTTTCCCCTCCCCGCCCCTCTTACCACTTTCCTCCCTCCTCCCACTTCTATTACCCGCCTCTCTGCCCTCCCCACCTTCCTCCCCACCCAGGAAAGCACTTAGCTGAGAGTCACAGGGAGATAAGCCCAGATTCCAAGCTCTGTGAATCATCCACACTGTTACAACATATCTTTATATGTAACTCATGTTTACGTCCCAGTAATTTACATAATATATCTTGGATTAAGGTGTTATATACGACATCAGTGCGCAGTGTAACTAGACTTTAGCATTCCCGACTCTCTGTGTACACTACTACGCACTGTGTGTGGGGCAGCCGGCCTCCAGCAGCAACAGCCTGGCTGACCAGGCAAGCACCAGACGAGCCTGGCCCATGGCCGGGCTCCGAGAGTAGTTCAACTCTCGAAACTCTTCAAAGGTATATCAAAGGTAAGATGTGTCGACCTGTAGCACACTTGACTCTAGCACTACAGACTCTCTCTACACTACTAGACACTTGACTTTAGCACTCCAGACTCTCTCTACACTACTAGACACTTGACTCTAGCACTCCAGACTCTCTCTACACTACTAGACACTTGACTCTAGCACTCCAGACTCTCTCTACACTACTAGACACTTGACTCTAGCACTCCAGACTCTACACTACTAGACTCTTGACTCTAGCACTCCAGACTCTTTATGCACTACTAGACACTTGACTCTAGCACTCCAGACTCTCTCTACACTTGACTCTAGCACTTTAGACTCTCTCTACACTACTAGACACTTGACTCTAGCATCCAGACCCTCTCTACACTACTAGACACTTGACTCTCGCACTCCAGACTCTCTCTACACTACTAGACACTTGACTCTAGCACCCCAGACTCTGCACTACTAGACTCTTGACTCTAGCACTCCAGACTCTCTCTACACTACTAGACACTTGACTCTAGCACTCCAGACTCTCTCTACACTACTAGACACTTGACTCTAGCACTCCAGACTCTCTCTACACTACTAGACACTTGCCTCTAGCACTCCAGACTCTACACTTCACTACTCGACACTTGACTCTAGCACTCCAGACTCTCTCTACACTACTAGACACTTGACTCTAGCACTCCAGACTCTCTCTACACTACTAGACACTTGACTCTAGCACTCCAGACTCTCTACACTACTAGACACTTGACTCTAGCACTCAGACTCTCTACACTACTAGACACTTGACTCTAGCACCCAGACTCTTCACTACTAGACCTTGCTCTAGCACTCCAGACTCTACACTTCACTACTAGACCTTGACTCTAGCACTCCAGACTCTCTCTACACTACTAGACACTTGACTCTAGCACTCCAGACTCTCTCTACACTACTAGACACTTGACTCTAGCACTCCAGACTCTCTCTACACTACTAGACACTTGACTCTAGCACTCCAGACTCTCTCTACTAGACTCTTGACTCTAGCACTCCAGACTCTTACACTACTAGACACTTGACTCTAGCACTCCAGACTCTCTCTACACTACTAGACACTTGACTCTAGCACTCAGACTCTACACTACTAGACACTTGACTCTAGCATCCAGACTCTTACACTACTAGACACTTGACTCTAGCACTCCAGACTCTCTCTACACTACTAGACACTTGACTCTACACCTCCAGACTCTCACTACTAGACACTCTGACTCTAGCACTCCAGACCTCTCTACACTACTAGACCTTGAATCTAGCACTCAGACTCTCTACACTACTAAACACTTGACTCTAGCACTCCAGACTCTTCACACTACTAGACACTTGACTCTAGCATCCAGACTCTCTCTACACTACTAGACCTTGACTTGCACTCCAGACCCCTCTACACTACTAGACACTTGACTCTAGCACTCCAGACCTCTCTACACTACTAGACCTTGACTCTAGCACTCCAGACTCTCTCTACACTACTAGACACTTGACTCTAGCACTCCAGACTCTACACTACTAGACACTTGACTCTAGCACTCCAGACTCTACACTACTAGACACTTGACTCTAGCACTCCAGACTCTCTCTACACTTCTAGACACTGTGACTCACACTGACTCACATACAGGTGTCAGCATCCAGAGCGTTGAGTCACTACTAGCTTGACTACTAACATCAGACAATACAAAGACATAAACCTTGAACTTTCTTACACGTATTAACGGAAGGATACACTTCTACATATTGTACACTTATTAGCCAATTCACTGACAGATACTTGACTTCTACTTAACTGTTAAATACATGTTAGTGACACTGTTAGTTACATAAGAAGGAAGATTTTCTACATGATGTACACTTGTCTACAAAGGTGCGGGTGGATACACTTGTTGCTACAAAGGTGCGGGTGGATACACTTGTTATTACAAAGGTACGGGTGGATACACTTGTTATTACAAAGAGTACGGGTGGATACACTTCTGCTCAAGTCTTCACTTGACTGCTATAAAGGTGCGGGTGGATACACTCTAAATCTGTCACTTGTTACAAGCTATACTACTTATGTACAAAGGTGCGGGTGGATACACTTGTTGCTACAAAGGTGCGGGTGGATACACTTAGATTGTTACAATGTCTCCATACAAGGTCGGATCAGCATCAGTCTGACCTTGTCACACTGGTGCACTTGTGCTCAAAGGTCGGTGATACCTTTTCAACATGTGTACCTTGCTTAACAAAGGTGCGGGTGGATACACTTGTTGCTACAAAGGTGCGGGTGGATACACTTGTTGCTACAAAGGTGCGGGTGGATACACTTGTTGCTACAAAGGTGCGGGTGGATACACTTGTTGCTACAAAGGTGCGGGTGGATACACTTGTTGCTACAAAGGTGCGGGTGGATACACTGTTCCTGCTACAAAGGTGCGGGTGGATACACTTTTGCTCAAAGGTGCGGTGGATACATTCTGTACAAAGGTGGGTGATACACTTCGCTGCTACAAAGGTGTGGGTGGATACACTTGCTGCTACAAAGGTGCTGGGTGGATACACTTGTTGCTACAAAGGTGCGGGTGGATACACTTCCTGCTACAAAGGTGTGGGTGGATACACTTCCTGCTACAAAGGTGTGGGTGGATACACTTCCTGCTACGAAGGTGTGGGTGGATATACTACTTGCTTACAAAGGTGTGGGTGGATACACTTCTGCTACAAAGGTGGGTGGATACCTGGCTACAAGGTGCGGGTGGATACACTTCCTGCTACAAGGTTGGGTGGATACACTCCGCACAAAGGTGTGGGTAGATCACTCTGCACAAAGGTGTGGGTGATACACTGCTGCCTGACGCCAAAGGTGCGGTGATACACTTCCTGCTCAGTGTGGTGGATACACTATGTGCTGTACAAGGTGTGGGTGATACACTTACTGCCAAAGGTGTGGTGGTATACCTGGTAAGTGTGGGGGATAACGTCTTCGGTGCCGGTCCTGTGACAGGCTTGGGGATCATCCTGTCAAAGGTGTTAGTCTCCTGCACAGTCGGTGAACACTCCGGTGGTGGTATACTTTAGTGCCTGTCCGTGCCTGCTTGTGACAGCTCATGGGGTGAGTGATCCTATGTAGCTGGGAGGCAGTAACAGTCTTGGCCGACACTTATTTGTTGTCTTCTCAACGTGCTAGTGTCCCCTGCTTTTCATTGGGGATGTTGCACGTCTGCCGAGTCTTTGCTTTCGTAGGAAGTGACTCTCGTGTAAGTTTGGTACTAATCCCTCTAGGATTTTCAAAGTGTATATAATAATGTATCTCTCCCGCCTGCGTTCTAGGGAGTACAGGTTTAAGAACTACAAGCGTTCCCAGTAATTGAGGTGGTTTATCGCAGTTATGTGTGCCGTGAAGGTTCTCTGTACATTTTCTAGGTCAGCAATTTCACCTGCCTTGAAAGGTGCAGTTAGTGTGCAGCAATATTCCAGCCTAGATAGAATAAGCGACCTGAAAAGTGTCAATCATGGGCTTCGCATCCCTGGTTTTGAAGGTTCTCATTATCCATCCTGTCATTTTTCTAGCAGATGTGATTGCTACAGTGTTATGGTCCTTGAAGGTAAGATCCTCTGACATGATCACTCCCAGGTCTTTGACATTAGTTTTTCGCTCTATTGTGTTGTTGGAATTTGTTTTATACTCCGATGAAATTTTAATTTCTTCACGTTTTCCATATCTGAGTAATTGAAATTTCTCATCATTGAACTTCATATTGTTTTCTGCAGCCCATTTAAAGATTTTGTTGATGTCTGCTTGGAGTCTTGCAGTGTCTTCAATGGTGGACACTGTCATGCAGATTCGGGTGTCATCTGCAAAGGAAGACACAGCACTGTGGCTTATATCCCTGTCTATGTCCGATATGAGGATGAGGAACAAGATGGGAGCGAGTACTGTGCCTTGTGGAACAGAGCTTTTCACCGTAGCCGCCTCAGACTTTACTCTGTTGACTACTATTCTCTGTGTTCTATTTGTTAGGAAATTATAGATCCATCTACCAACTTTTCCTGTTATTCCTTTATCACACATTTTGTGTGCTATTACACCATGGTCACACTTGTCAAAGGCTTTTGCAAAGTCTGTGTATATAACATCTGCATTCTGTTTGTCCTCTAGAGCATCCAGGACCTTGTCGTAGTGGTCCAGTAGTTGGGACAGACAGGAGCGACCTACTCTAAACCCGTGCTGCCCTGGGTTGTGTAATTGATGGCTATCTAGATGAGTGGCGATCTTGCTTCTTAGAACCCTTTCAAAGATTTTTATGATATGGGACGTTAGCGCTATTGGTCTGTAGTTCTTTGCTATTGCTTTACTGCCGCCTCTGTGGAGTGGGGCTATGTCTGTTGTTTTTAGTAACTGTGGGACGACCCTTGTGTCCATGCTATAAATGAGAACATTAAATAGCATGGGAATGAATGCTCTACCTGCCTCACCTAAACATATAGCTATAAGCTATGGAAATAAATGGTATAAAATACCGACACAATGGAAAAATAAACACATAAGCAGTATAATGTGATCCTTTATTGACAACGTTTCGCCCACGCAGTGGGCTTTATCAAGTCACAAACATCTACCTGGATAAAAGATACATGAGTATTTATAGGATTTAGTCAGGTGGAGAATGCTGGGTCAGGTGGAGAATGCTGGGTCAGGTGGAGAATGCTGAGTCAGGTGGAGAATGCTTAGTCAGGTGGAGAATGCTTAGTCAGGTGGAGAATGCTGAGTCAGGTGGAGAATGCTGGTCAGGTGGAGAATGCTGAGTCAGGTGGAGAATGCTGAGTCAGGTGGAGAATGCTGGTCAGGTGGAGAATTCTGAGTCAGGTGGAGAATGCTGAGTCAGGTGGAGAATGCTGGGTCAGGTGGAGAATGCTGAGTCAGGTGGAGAATGCTGGGTCAGGTGGAGAATGCTGAGTCAGGTGGAGAATGCTGAGTCAGGTGGAGAATGCTGAGTCAGGTGGAGAATGCTGAGTCAGGTGGAGAATGCTTAGTCAGGTGGAGAATGCTGAGTCAGGTGGAGAATGCTGGTCAGGTGGAGAATGCTGAGTCAGGTGGAGAATGCTGAGTCAGGTGGAGAATGCTTGAGTCAGGTGGAGAATTCTGAGTCAGGTGGAGAATGCTGAGTCAGGTGGAGAATGCTGAGTCAGGTGGAGAATGCTGAGTCAGGTGGAGAATGCTTAGTCAGGTGGAGAATGCTGAGTCAGGTGGAGAATGCTGAGTCAGGTGGAGAATGCTGAGTCAGGTGGAGAATGCTGAGTCAGGTGGAGAATGCTGAGTCAGGTGGAGAATGCTGAGTCAGGTGGAGAATGCTGAGTCAGGTGGAGAATGCTGGGTCAGGTGGAGAATGCTGAGTCAGGGGGAGAATGCTGAGTCAGGGGGAGAATGCTGGGTCAGGTGGAGAATGCTGGGTCAGGTGGAGAATGCTGAGTCAGGTGGAGAATGCTGAGTCAGGTGGAGAATGCTGAGTCAGGTGGAGAATGCTGGGTCAGGTGGAGAATGCTGGGTCAGGTGGAGAATGCTGGGTCAGGTGGAGAATGCTGAGTCAGGTGGAGAATGCTGAGTCAGGTGGAGAATGCTGAGTCAGGTGGAGAATGCTGAGTCAGGTGGAGAATGCTGGGTCAGGTGGAGAATGCTGAGTCAGGTGGAGAATGCTGCATGTGTACCTAGGGACATTTGTTTAGACTCGCTTCTAAAGCCTTGGTAGAGAACAGAGGATACTCTGTTTGACAGGTATCCTATTATCCAGCAGAGTAGGCTACCACCAATATTCATGTTGGCTAGTTCATGTACTATAACAGTTCTGTTCGCAATATCAAATGCAGATTTTAGATCAAGAAATGTGGTAAAACTAGTAGAGGTGTGTGCAGTGAGAAAGGTGGAAATACAGTTCTGCTCACTTTTACCTTTCATGAACCTATAGAGATGAGGGGAACATTGGTGTCTGATTCTGTGGTACAGTCTGTTAAGTATCATTCTTTCAAAAGTTTTACAAAGACAATTAGTTAAGGAGATCGGTCTAAATGTATCAGGCTGTTGGGGCTTAGGGATAGGCACAATCAGACTATTGGTCCAGGAAGTAGGAAGAACTCCCTCAATGTAACTGGTATTATACAGTGCCAACAAAGGATTATCAGGCACGTGCCTTAGAGTTCTGAGAATATCATAGGTTATACCATCCTCTCCAGGAGCAGTTGATCGACCTTTAGTTAATGCGTTATCTAATTCATACTAGGTGAAGAGGCAATCACTCTCATCAATATTTTGGCTCATAAAATTTATCAGTTTCAACATTTCTTCAGAAGCTCTCTAAGTTGTTTCTAATATGAGATGGCAGGTTTTCATGCCTGGATGTTTTGGACCAGTCATTTATGAGGTCATTTGCTTTTTCAAGAGGAAAGGAATGAGCAACATTGCCATTCTTTTTCCTGGTTATTTTATTTATACCTTTCCAAGCCAAACTTAAAGGGGTAGAAATATTTATCCCACTAACAAATTGTTCCCATTCCTGTTGCCTAAGTTCTTGTTTTCTATTCCTTGTATTTGTTAGTGCAGCTTGGAACGTTCTGAGCAGGTCTGGGGTTCTACACTCACAGTATGCTTTACCAATCCTCCTAGCTGCATGTGTTAAATTGCGTAGCTGTGGATCATTATAGTATTTACATTGGTTTTTATTGTCATTTATAGTGGGCGTGTTTCTTTACACCTGTTGTCTGTTCACCCATCAGTAAATGGGTACCTTGTTGTTGGTCGGCTGGTGTGGGTCGCATCCTGGGACACTGGTCTAATTTGCCCGAAATGCTCTGCATAACAAGGGGCTTTCTATATAGTAGTGTCATTGATGTCAGCTAGGCCTGTATACCATGTACATGTACTTGTAGTAAATAAATATATTATTATTATTATTATTATTGAATTTTTGTGTGCCAGTAGGCTCGTAATTCTTATACCATTGATGCAAGTGGTTAATGAAGTTATCTCTGTGTTCTGGGTTGAGAATAAGTTTCCTCCTCCTGTATTTATCTCCTTGATTGCTGGAGATATGATCAAGATTGACAGTTGTGAGTTTTGGAAAGTGATCAGATAGAAGATCATCAACTATGACAGTCATGCATCATATATGATATATTAAATCCAAGGCACAGATTGGATATAAATGCTTTGGAAAACGTACAGAGGAGGATAACAAAGTTGATTCCATGTATCAGAAATCTTCCCTATGAGGATAGACTGAGGACCTTGAATCTGCACTCTCTAGAAAGGTGGTAGAATTAGGGAAGATATGATTGAGGTGTATAAATGGAAAACAAGAATAAATAAAGGGGATGTAAATAGCGTGCTAAAAATATCTAGCAGTAACAGGACTCGTAGCAATGGTTTTAAATTGGAAAAGTTCAGATTCAGGAAGGATATAGGAAAGCACTGGTTTGGTAATAGAGTTGTGGATGAGTGGAACAAACTCCCGAGTACCGTCATAGATGCTAAGACGTTGTGTAGTTTTAAAAATAGGTTACATAAATACATGAGTGGGTGTGACCTGACCTGACTAGGTTCGGTCAGTGGCTTAAGCCGGTAAGTGACTTGGACATGCCTCGCATGGGCCAGTAGGCCTGCTGTAGTGTTGCTTCTCTTTTATGTTCTTAATGCAGTTAATGTTATGTCACTAATACAGTTGATGTTAGGACACAAATATTGTTGATGTTAGGACACTAATACAGTTGATGTTAGGACACTAATACTGTTGATGTTAGGACACTAATACTGTTGATGTTAGGACACTAATACTGTTGATGTTAGGACACTAATACTGTTGATGTTAGGACACTAATACAGTTAATGTTAGGACAATAATACTGTTGATGTTAGGACACTAATACTGTTCATGTTAGGACACTAATACAGTTGATGTTACGACACTAATACTGTTGATGTTAGGACACTAATACTGTTGATGTTAGGACACTAATACTGTTGATGTTAGGACACTAATACAGTTGATGTTAGGAAACTAATACTGTTGATGTTAAGACACTAATACTGTTGATGTTAGGACACTAATACTGTTGATGTTAGGACACTAATACAGTTGATGTTAGGACACTAATACAGTTGATGTTAGGACACTAATACAGTTGATGTTAGGACACTAATACAGGTGATGTTAGGACACTAATACTGTTGATGTTAGGACACTAATACTGTTGATGTTAGGACACTAATACTGTTGATGTTAGGACACTAATACAGTTGATGTTAGGACACTAATACAGTTGATGTTAGGTATGTCATTAATACAGTTGATGTTAGGTATGTCATTAATACAGTTGATGTTAGGACACTAATACTGTTGATGTTAGGGCACTAATACAGTTGATGTTAGGACACTAATACAGTTGATGTTATGTCACTAATACTGTTGATGTTAGGACACTAATACTGTTGATGTTAGGACACTAATACAGTTGATGTTAGGTCACTAATACAGTTGATGTTAGGGCACTAATACAGTTGATGTTAGGGCACTAATACAGTTGATGTTATGTCACTAATACTGTTGATGTTAGGACACTAATACTGTTGATGTTAGGACACTAATACTGTTGATGTTAGGACACTAATACAGTTGATGTAAAGGCACTAATACAGTTGATGTTAGGGCACTAATACAGTTGATGTTAGGTATGTCATTAATACAGTTGATGTTAGGTATGTCATTCATGCAGTTGATGTTAGGACACTAATACTGTTGATGTTAGGACACTAATACAGTTGATGTTAGGGCACTAATACAGTTGATGTTAGGACACTAATACTGTTGATGTTAGGGCACTAATACAGTTGATGTTAGGGCACTAATACAGTTGATGTTAGGGCACTATTACAGTTGATGTTATGTCAATAATACTGTTGATGTTAGGACACTAATACTGTTGATGTTAGGACACTAATACTGTTGATGTTAGGACACTAATACTGTTGATGTTAGGGCACTAATACAGTTGATGTTAGGGCACTAATACTGTTGATGTTAGGACACTAATACAGTTGATGTTAGGGCACTAATACAGTTGATGTTAGGGCACTAATACAGTTGATGTTAGGACACTAATACAGTTGATGTTATGTCACTAATACAGTTGATGTTATGTCACTAATACAGTTGATGTTAGGGCACTAATACAGTTGATGTTATGTCACTAATACAGTTGATGTTATGTCACTAATACAGTTGATGTTATGGCACTAATACAGTTGATGTTATGTCACTAATACAGTTGATGTTATGTCACTAATACAGTTGATGTTAGGACACTAATACAGTTGATGTTATGCTATTAATACAGTTGATGTTATGCCATTATTACAGTTGATGTTATGTCACTAATACAGTTGATGTTATGTCACTAATACAGTTGATGTTAGGACACTAATACAGTTGATGTTATGCCATTAAAACAGTTGATGTTATGTCACTACATTGATGTTAGGGCACTAATACGTTGATGTTAGACACTAATACAGTTGATGTTAGACACAATACAGTTGATGTTAGCACTATATTACAGTTGATGTTATGTCACTAATACAGTTGATGTTATGCACATCTTATTTATCACAGTTGATGTTATGCCATTAATACAGTTGATTTATGTCACTAATACAGTTGATGTTAGGACACTATCATTGATTTAAAAAAAAAAAAAAAAAAAAAAAAAAAAAAAAAAAAAAAAAAAAAAAAAAAAAAAAAAAAAAAAAAAAAAAAAAAAAAAAAAAAAAAAAAAAAAAAAAAAAAAAAAAAAAAAAAAAAAAAAAAAAAAAAAAAAAAAAAAAAAAAAAAAAAAAAAAAAAAAAAAAAAAAAAAAAAAAAAAAAAAAAAAAAAAAAAAAAAAAAAAAAAAAAAAAAAAAAAAAAAAAAAAAAAAAAAAAAAAAAAAAAAAAAAAAAAACTAAACAGTTGATGTTATGCCATTACCACAGTTGATGTTATGCCATTAATACAGTTGATGTTATGTCACTAACAGTTGATATTATGTCACTAATACAGTTGATTTATGTCACTAATACAGTTGATTTATGTCACTAATACAGTTGATGTTATGTCACTAATACAGTTGATTTTATGCCACTAATACAGTTGATATTATGCCTTTAATACAGTTGATGTTTATGTCACTAATACAGTTGATGTTGAGACACTAATACAGTTTATGTTATGTCACTAACAGTTGATGTTGGCATAATACGTGATGTTAGGCACTTTACAGTTGATGTTATGTCAATAATACTGTTGATGTTGGACACTAATACTGTTGATGTTAGGACACTAATACTGTTGATGTTAACACTAATACTGTTGATGTTAGGGCACTAATACAGTTGATGTTAGGGCACTAATACTGTTGATGTTAGGACACTAATACAGTAGATGTTAGGGCAGTAATACAGTTGATGTTAGGGCACTAATACAGTTGATGTTAGGACACTAATACTGTTGATGTTAGGACACTAATACAGTTGATGTTAGGGCACTAATACTGTTGATGTTAGGACACTAATACTGTTGATGTTAGGACACTAATACAGTTGATGTTAGGACACTAATACTGTTGATGTTAGGAAACTAATACAGTTGATGTTAGGACACTAATACTGTTGATGTTAGGGCACTAATACTGTTGATGTTAGGGCACTAATACTGTTGATGTTAGGACACTAATACAGTTGATGTTAGGGCACTAATACAGTTGATGTTATGTCACTAATACTGTTGATGTTAGGACACTAATACTGTTGATGTTAAGACACTAATACAGTTGATGTTAGGACACTAATACTGTTGATGTTAGGACACTAATACAGTTGATGTTAAGGCACTAATACAGTTGAGGTTAGGCCACTAATACTGTTGATGTTAGGTATGTCATTAATACAGTTGATGTTAGGGCACTAATACAGTTGATGTTAGGGCACTAATACAGTTGATGTTAGGGCACTAATACAGTTGATGTTAGGACACTAATACAGTTGATGTTAGGACACTAATACAGTTGATGTAATGTCACTAATACAGTTGATGTTATGCCACTAATACAGTTGATGTTAGGGCACTAATACAGTTGATGTTAGGACACTAATACAGTTGATGTTAGGACACTAATACAGTTGATGTTAGGGCACTAATACAGTTGATGTTAGGGCACTAATACAGTTGATGTTATGTCACTAATACAGTTGATGTTATGTCACTAATACAGTTGATGTTAGGGCACTAATACAGTTGATGTTATGTCACTAATACAGTTGATGTTATGTCACTAATACAGTTGATGTTAGGGCACTAATACAGTTGATGTTATGTCACTAATACAGTTGATGTTATGTCACTAATACAGTTGATGTTAGAACACTATACGTTGATGTTATACTATTATCAGTTGATGTTATGCCATTATTACAGTTGATGTTATGTCACTAATACAGTTGATGTTATGTCACTAATACAGTTGATGTTAGGACACTAATACAGTTGATGTTATGCCATTAATACAGTTGATGTTATGTCACTAATACAGTTGATGTTAGGGCACTAATACAGTTGATGTTAGGACACTAATACAGTTGATGTTAGGACACAAATACAGTTGATGTTAGGGCACTAATACAGTTGATGTTAGGGCACTAATACAGTTGATGTTATGTCACTAATACAGTTGATGTTATGTCACTAATACAGTTGATGTTATGCCACTAATACAGTTGATGTTATGCCATTAATACAGTTGATGTTATGTCACTAATACAGTTGATGTTAGGACACTAATACAGTTGATGTTATGTCACTAATACAGTTGATGTTAGGACACTAAAACAGTTGATGTTATGTCACTAATACAGTTGATGTTATGTCACTAATACAGTTAATGTTATGTCACTAATACAGTTGATGTTATATCACTAATACAGTTGATGTTATGTCACTAATACAGTTGATGTTATGCCACTAATACAGTTAATGTTATGTCACTAATACAGTTGATGTTATGTCACTAATACAGTTGATGTTATGTCACTAATACAGGTTGCACTAATACATTGTTTGGCACTAAAACAGTTGATGTTATGGCACTATGCATTTGTATTTATGTCACTAATACATTGATGTTATGTCACTAATACAGTTGATGTTATGTCACTAATACTGTTGATTTAGGCACTAATACTTGTTATGTCCTTACTGTTGATGTTAGGCACTAATACATTGATGTTATGTTCACTAATACATTGATTTAGACTATCATTGATTTTGCACTAATCAGTTGTGCTATGTCATAATACTTGTTGTTAGGCACTAATACATTGTTTGCACTAATACGTTGATGTTAGGCACTATACAGTTGATTTAGCACTAATACAGTTGATTTAGGGCACTAATACGGTGATGTTATGTCACTAAACATTGTTTATATACAGTTGATTTAGGGCACTAATACGTGTGTGTTACATGATGGCACTAATACAGTTGATGTTAGAGCACTAATACAGTTGTGTTAGGACACTAATACAGTTGATTTAGACGATTTTAAAACAACTTGATTTGGCACTAACAATTGTGTTATGTCACTAATTTCATTGAATGTTAAAAAGGCACTAAAACGGTTTTTATTGGGTTAACACTAATACAATTGAAAGTTAGGACACTAATGAACCAAGTTGATATTAATACACAATGCACAGTTTTTTAGCACTAAACATTGATTTTGCACTAATACAATTGTTTATGTCACTAAACCAATTGATTTAGTCACTAAACAGTTGATTTGGCCCCTAATACAGTTGATATGTTATTTTTTCACTAATACAGTTTATGTTATTCACTAATACAAGATTTGAAAAATTTAACACTAATGCAATTGATTTATGTCACTAACAATTAAATTTTTGTCACTAATACAGTTGATTTAACACTAATACAGTTGATGTTATCTAATAAGTTGATGTTATGCCAATTAATACAGTTGATTTATGTCACTAATAATTGTTTATTTACTAAACTTGATTTATTACTAATACAATTGATGTTAGCACTAAAACAATTGTGTTATTCACTAATACATTGATATTATGCCACTAATACAGTTGTGTTATGCAAAATTTTTACACTACAGTTGATTTATGTCACTAAAATTGATGTTAGGGCACTAACATTTATTTATGTCACTATACAATTGATTTGGCACTATACATTGATGTTATGTCACTAAAACAGTTGTGTTATGCAAATAATACAGTTAAAGTTATGTCACTATCATGATTTATGTCACTAATACATTGATTTATGTACTATCAATTGATTTTATTCACTAACGGTGTGTTAGCACTATAATGTTTAGCACTAAACATTATTTATGTCACTAACATTGATTTATGTCACTAATACATTGAATTGTATGTCACTAGAATTTGTTATACACTAAAACGTTGATTTAAGCACAAACTGTTGATATTTAGCACTAATACGTTGGGGTAAATTTTATGTCACAAACAGTTGATTTAGAAGCACTAATACGATTGTGTTAGGCACTAAACAATTGATGTTATCACTAAACATTGATTTAGGGCACTAAAACGTTTATGTTATGCCCCTAATACAGTTGATATTTTTGGCACTATACATTGAAAAAGTTGCACTAATACGGGTTTGGAATATTTATTGCACTAAACATTGATTATGGCACTAATCAATTATTTCACTAATACAATTGATTTAGGCACTACAATTGTTAGTCACTATGACATTAAATTTAGCACTAAAACGTGTGTTAGGCACTAATACAGTTGATGTTAGGGCGCTAAGGTGGTTGAAAGCTGAGGAGGTTGGCAGAAGGGGGGAGGGGGCACTGAGTCTGTACATAGTGCCAAGAGAGAGAGGGGATGTGGGCCAGTAGTGTTGAGACCGGCACCGGGAGTGCCTGTGTGTGTGTCATTGCTGTGTTGTGTAGTGCCCGGGGAGTGCCTCTCTGTGTGTGTCATTTCCTCCCTGGTGTAGTGCCTCCTAGCCTGGCCCTGCCACACACCACTTACTGAAGTCGTTCACTGATGGCTCTCATTGTTGGCATCTTAGAACACGGGGCACCGTTTCCTTCAGAGGAGCTCAAGTGCTGGTATTTGTCAGGCAACCTCTTGTGTGTTGTGATACTGCTAGTTACCCGCCTACCCTCACCCGTGCCTCACCCGTCCCTCACCCGTCCCCACCCGTCCCTCACCCGTCCCCCACCCGTGCCTCATCCGTGCCTCACCCGTCCCTCACCCGTGCCTCACCCGTCCCTCACCCGTCCCTCAACTGTCCCTCACCCGTCCCTCACCCGTCCCTCACCCGTCCCTCACCCGTCCCTCACCCGTCCCTCACCAGTCCCTCACCCGTCCCTCACCCGTCCCTCACCAGTCCCTCACCCGTGCCTCACCCGTGCCTCACCAGTCCCTCACCCGTGCCTCACCCGTCCCTCACCCGTGCCTCACCCGTACCTCACCCGTCCCTCACCAGTCCCTCACCAGTCCCTCACCCGTGCCTCACCCGTGCCTCACCCGTCCCTCACCAGTCCCTCACCCGTGCCTCACCCGTCCCTCACCCGTCCCTCACCGTGCCTCACCCGTGCCTCACCCGTCCCTCACCCGTACCTCACCAGTCCCTCACCCGTCCCTCACCCGTCCCTCACCCGTCCCTCACCCGTGCCTCACCAGTCCCTCACCCGTGCCTCACCCGTCCCTCACCCGTGCCTCACCCGTCCCTCACCCGTGCCTCACCCGTCCCTCACCCGTCCCTCACCAGTCCCTCATCAGTCCCTCACCCGTGCCTCACCCGTGCCTCACCCGTCCCTCACCCGTCCCTCACCAGTCCCTCACCCGTGCCTCACCCGTCCCTCACCAGTCCCTCACCCGTGCCTCAACCGTCCCTCATCTGTGCCTCACCCGTCCCTCACCCGTGCTCCAGTCGCCCTTATTGAGAGTGTAGGAGAGAAGGCAGCACCACTGTAATATCACCAATAGTGAGAGTGTAGGAGGGAAGGCAGCACCACTGCAATATATGTAGTGTTGAGAGTGTAGGAGGGAAGGCAGCACCACTGTAATATCACCAATAGTGAGAGTGTAGGAGGGAAGGCAGCACCACTGTAATATATGTAGTGTTGAGAGTGTAGGAGGGAAGGCAGCACCACTGCAATATATGTAGTGTTGAGAGTGTAGGAGGGAAGGCAGCACCACTGTAATATCACCAATAGTGAGAGTGTAGGAGGAAGGCAGCACCACTGTAATATCACCAATAGTGAGAGTGTATTAGGAAGGCAGCACCACTGTAATATCACCAATAGTGAGAGTGTAGGAGGAAGGCAGCACCACTGTAATATCACAATAGTGAGAGTGTAGGAGGAAGGCAGCACCACTGTAATATCACCAATAGTGAGAGTGTGGAGGGAAGGCAGCACCACTGTAATATCACCAATAGTGAGAGTGTAGGAGGGAAGGCAGCACCACTGTAATATCACCAATAGTGAGAGTGTAGGAGGGAAGGCAGCACCACTGTAATATCACCAATAGTGAGAGTGTAGGAGGGAAGGCAGCACCACTGTAATATCACCAATAGTGAGAGTGTAGGAGAGAAGGCAGCACCACTGTAATATCACCAATAGTGAGAGTGTAGGAGGGAAGGCAGCACCACTGTAATATCACCAATAGTGAGATGTAGGAGGAAGGCAGCACCACTGTAATATATTAGTTGAGAGTGTAGGAGGAAGGCAGCACCACTGCAATATATGAGTGTTGAGAGTGTAGGAGGAAGGCAGCACCACTGTAATATCACTAATAGTGGGAGTGTAGGAGGGAAGGCAGCACCACTGTAATATCACCAATAGTGAGAGTGTAGGAGGGAAGGCAGCACCACTGTAATATCACCAATAGTGAGAGTGTAGGAGGGAAGGCAGCACCACTGTAATATCACCAATAGTGAGAGTGTAGGAGGGAAGGCAGCACCACTGTAATATATGTAGTGTTGAGAGTGTAGGAGGGAAGGCAGCACCACTGTAATATCACCAATAGTGAGAGTGTAGGAGGGAAGGCAGCACCACTGTAATATCACCAATAGTGAGAGTGTAGGAGGGAAGGCAGCACCACTGTAATATATGTAGTGTTGAGAGTGTAGGAGGGAAGGCAGCACCACTGCAATATATGTAGTGTTGAGAGTGTAGGAGGGAAGGCAGCACCACTGTAATATCACCAATAGTGAAGTGTAGGAGGAAGCAGCACCACTGTAATATCACCAATAGTGAGAGTGAGGAGGAAGGCAGCACCACTGTAATATCACCAATAGTGAGAGTGTAGGAGGAAGGCAGCACCACTGTAATATCAAATAGTGAGAGTGTAGGAGGAAGGCAGCACCACTGTAATATACATGTGAGAGTGTAGGAGGAAGGCAGCACCACTGTAATATATGTATTTGAGAGTTAGGAGGAAGGCAGCACCACTGTAATATCACCAATAGTGAGAGTGTAGGAGGAAGGCAGCACCACTGAAATATCACCAATAGTGAGAGTGTAGGAGGGAAGGCAGCACCACTGTAATATCACCAATAGTGAGAGTGTAGGAGGGAAGGCAGCACCACTGTAATATATGTAGTGTTGAGAGAGTAAAGTCAGTGGTGGTGATCGTGGGAACAACATTGTCAGTCAAGTCATCATCACTCACTCTCTCATGTTACTCTTTATCTTCTTAACGCTATTACTCTTCTTCCACTCACCATCTTTACTACGTCACAAAGTAATGGAAACAGGATGAAAGTTAGTGGATAAACCTGAACGCTAAAACTGAACTTTAAATTATAACAAAATATTAATATCCATTGATTACCACAAGGAATTACACGTCGCTTCTCTTCTGTATATTGAAGAATTAGTGATGATGAGTGTGGTGATGAGTATTGTATATAGTGTGATGAGTGTGATGATGAGTGTGGTGATGAGTGTGATGATGAGTGTGATGATGAGTGTGGTGATGAGTGTGATGATGAGTGTTGTATATAGTGTGATGAGTGTGATGATGAGTGTGGTGATGAGTGTGGTGATGAGTGTGATGATGAGATGAGTGTGATAATGAGTGTGGTGATGAGTGTGGTGATGAGTGTGATGATGAGTGTTGTATATAGTGTGATGAGTGTGATGAGGAGTGTGGTGATGAGTGTTGTATATAGTGTGATGAGTGTGATGATGAGTGTTGTATATAGTGTGATGAGTGTGATGAGGAGTGTGGTGATGAGTGTTGTATATAGTGTGATGAGTGTGATGATGAGTGTGGTGCTGAGTGGTCATGAGTGTGATGATGATGAGTGTGATATAGTGTGATGAGTGTGATGATGAGTGTGATATAGTGTGATGAGTGTGATGATGAGTGTGGTGATGAGTGGTGATGAGTGTGATAGTGTGATGATGAGTGTGATGAGTGTTGTGATGAGTGTGATATAGTGTGATGAGTGTGATGATGAGTATGATGATGAGTGTGATGATGAGTGTGATGATGAGTGTGATATAGAGTGTGATGATGAGTGTGATGGTGAGTGTGGTGATGAGTGTGATGAGTGTGATATAGTGTAATGAGTATGATGATGAGTGTGATGATGAGTGTAATGATGAGTATGATGATGAGTGTGATGATGAGTGTGATGATGAGTGTGATGATGAGTATGATGAGTGTGATGATGAGTGTGATGATGAGTATGATGATGAGTGTAAGGACGAGTGTGATGATGAGTGTGATGATGAGTGTGATGATGAGTGTGATGATGAGTGTGATGATGAGTATGATGATGAGTGTGATGATGAGTGTGATGATGAGTGTGATGATGAGTATGATGATGAGTATGATGATGAGTGTGATGATGAGTATAATGATGAGTGTGATGATGAGTATGATGAGTATGATGAGTGTGATGAGTGTGATGATGAGTATGATGATGAGTGTGATGATGAGTATGATGATGAGTGTGATGATGAGTGTGATGATGAGTGTGATGATGAGTGATGATGAGTATGATGATGAGTTGATGTAATAGATTGATGAGTGTAGATGATGAGTGATGATGAGTGTGATGATGAGTGTGATGATGAGTGTGATGATGAGTGTGATGATGAGTATAATGATGAGTGTGATGATGAGTATGATGATGAGTATGATGATGAGTGTGATGATGAGTGTGATGATGAGTATGATGATGAGTATGATGATGAGTGTGATGATGAGTGTGATGATGAGTGTGATGAGTGTGATGATGAGTGTGATGAGTGTGATAAAGAGTGTGATGGTGAGTGTGATGAAGAGAGTGATGAGAGTGATGAGTGTGATGAAGAGAGTGATGAGAGTGATGAGTGTGATGAGAGAGTGATGAGTGTGATGAAGAGAGTGATGAGTGTGATGAAGAAGGTGATGAGAGTGATGAGTGTGATGAAGAGAGTGATGAGTGTGATGACGATAGTGATGAGTGTGATGATGAGTGTGATGAAGAGAGTGATGAGTGTGATGATGAGTGTGATGAGTGTGATGATGAGTGTGATGATGAGTATGATGATGAGTGTGATGAAGAGAGTGATGAGTGTGATGATGAGTGTGATGAGTGTGATGAGTGTGTGATGAGTGTATGGAAGAGTCAGTAGGAAGTCTTGTGAGTGCATCCGGCAAGCAGACAAGAGTGTTAGATAACAGATGATGTCAGTGCTACATACATCACTTAGGAGGTGATGTCAGTGCTCCATATACGACTATTAGATAGGTGATGTCAGTGCTCCATATACGACTATTAGATAAGTGATGTCAGTGCTCCATATACGACTATTAGATAGGTGATGTCAGTGCTCCATATACGACTATTAGATAAGTGATGTCAGTGCTCCATATACGACTATTAGATAGGTGATGTCAGTGCTCCATATACGACTATTAGATAGGTGATGTCAGTGCTCCATATACGACTATTAGATAGGTGATGTCAGTGCTCCAAATACGACTATTAGATAGGTGATGTCAGTGCTCCAAATACGACTATTAGATAGGTGATGTCAGTGCTCCATATACGACTATTAGATAGGTGATATCAGTGCTCCATATACGACTATTAGATAGGTGATGTCAGTGCTCCATATACGACTATTAGATAGGTGATGTCAGTGCTCCATATACGACTATTAGATAGGTGATGTCAGTGCTCCAAATACGACTATTAGCAGCTGATGTCAGTGGCCAGTATAATATTATTAAATAAAATTTATTTAATTTGCATTTGAAGATAATTATTGAAAGACATTATCAATTTATATGAAATAATATTAATTTTATATAATTCAGAAGTCATTGAATTGTATGATGGAATGTATTGAATTGTATGATGGAATGTATTGAATTGTATGATGGAATGTATTACTGAGAAAACGAATAGGAAAAGGAGAAGAAGGAAATGCTAGAGAACTAAGAGGGAAGGGAGGAGGTGAGGAACTAAAAGAAAAAAGAAGTGGAGGAAGTGTTGGTGGCATACACCTCCCAGCTGGCTCCTCAAGTGTTCATCTGGTCTGGCATACACCTCCCAGCTGGCTCCTCAAGTGTTCATCTGGTCTGGCATACACCTCCCAGCTGGCTCCTCAAGTGTTCATCTGGTCTGGCATACACCTCCCAGCTGGCTCCTCAAGTGTTCATCTGGTCTGACATACACCTCCTAGCTGGCTCCTCAAGTGTTCATCTGGTCTGACATACACCTCCCAGCTGGCTCCTCAAGTGTTCATCTGGTCTGGCATACACCTCCCAGCTGGCTCCTCAAGTGTTCATCTGGTCTGACATACACCTCCCAGCTGGCTCCTCAAGTGTTCATCTGGTCTGGCATACACCTCCCAGCTGGCTCCTCAAGTGTTCATCTGGTCTGGCATACACCTCCCAGCTGGCTCCTCAAGTGTTCATCTGGTCTGGCATACACCTCCCAGCTGGCTCCTCAAGTGTTCATCTGGTCTGGCATACACCTCCCAGCTGGCTCCTCAAGTGTTCATCTGGTCTGGCATACACCTCCCAGCTGGCTCCTCAAGTGTTCAGCTGGTCTGGCATACACCTCCCAGCTGGCTCCTTAAGTGTTCCTCAGGCCTGACATACACTTCCCAGCTGGCTCCTCAAGTGCTCGTCAGGCCTGACATACACTTCCCAGCTGGCTCCTCAAGTGCTCGTCAGGCCTGACATACACTTCCCAGCTGGCTCCTCGAAGCCATGACACATTCCAAGTCCTACGTGGTCACCAGGTGAGTCTCACCCCCGTGTTGTTTACAACGTTACCTTCTATAATGCTGGCAAGCCCAAGAACCTGAGTCTCACATTAATAGTTCACCTGTAATTTTCAGTTTCAGTACCGTAATTCATCATAAATGAACCATAACATTATATATATATATATATATATATATATATATATATATATATATATATATATATATATATATATATATATATATATATCATATACCAAACTGCAGCCAGCCGGATTGGATCCTGCGACACATTATCCGCCTCAAGAGACAGAACAACGTTCATATCGCCTTAACCACTCAACCAGCGATCCTACAAAGATCATGCACCAAGCATTACTATATAAACTGCTTGTGGAGGCTGGTATTCAAACAGGAGGTGGTTGAAATTAGCCTTGAGCTTACCACTACCAAGAGTGTCCTTGGACCATGAACAACACCTAGCTCTGCTGGGTGCATGATTCTTGTAGGATCTCTGGTTAAATGGTTAAGGCGATGTGAACGTTGTTCTGTCTCTTGAGGCGGGAGAATGTCGCAGGATCTAATCCCGGCTGGCTGCAGTTTGGTAAATGTTTCAATACCACTTGTTTCATTTCGTGGTTTCATCATTACTATATATATATATATATATATATATATATATATATATATATATATATATATATATATATATATTATATATATATATATATATTATATTTAAAATTTTCATATACGTAAAAACATAGTAATGTCAATTAAGCAAGAACTTATTTAAAATTTAGTCCTTTCTAAAATTTTCTATTATACGTTTAAAGATATATTTTTCATTTATGTTAATGTAAAATTAATAATTTTGAACCAAAAGACCCTTAGAAAATGTACCTAACCTCATTATAACAAGCTCAATTTAATTTAACCTAATCCAACTGAATATATTTTAGATAATTTTACAATAATTTAATAATAAGGAAATACAATGCAATATATTTTTTTGTTAGGTTCAGAATGATTTTTTGCGAAATTATTGCATACAAAAAATTTTACTTGCCATATTCGGCAAGAAGAGCATTGCTATTTAAGCCAAAATAGCAAGTTTTACCATCCTGTATCGCTTGGTTTGCGATATTTGCATAATATATATATATATATATATATATATATATATATATATATATATATATATATATATATGGAGTATATGGAGAGTAAAAGAAAGGTGAAGAGAGTGGTGAGAGAGTGCAAAAGAAGAGCGGATGAAAGAACGGGAGAGGCTCTGTCAAGAAATTTTGCTGAAAACAAGAAAATTTTTTGGAGTGAGATAAACAAGGTAAGAAAGCCTAGGGAACGAATGGATTTGTCAGTTAAAAACAGAGTAGGGAGTTAGTAGATGGGAGCTGGAGGTATTGGGTAGATGGCGGGAATATTTTGAGGAACTTTTAAATGTCGATGAAAAGAGGAGGCGATAATTTCATGTACTGGCCAGGAGGTACAACATCGTTTAGGAGTGAGGAAGAGCAGGATGTGAGTGTGGGGAGGTGCGTGAGGCATTACGTAGAATGAAAGGGGTAAAGCAGCTGGAATTGACGGAATCATGACAGAAATGTTAAAAGCAGGGGGATATAGTGCTGGAGTGGTTGGTATTTTTGTTTAATAAATGTATGAAAGAGGGGAAGGTACCTAGGGATTGGCAGCGAGCATGTATAGTTCCTTTATATAAAGGGAAGGGGATAAAAGAGAGTGTAAAAATTATAGGGGAATAAGTTTACTGAGTATACCAGGTAAAGTGTATGGCAGGGTTATTATTGAAAGAATTAGAGGTAAGACAGAGTAGGATTGCAGATGAGCAAGGAGGCTTTAGAGTGGGTAGGGATGTGTAGATCAAGTGTTTACAGTGAAGCATATATGTGAACAGTATTTAGATAAAGGTAGAGAAGTTTTATTGCATTTATGGATTTAGAAAAGGCATATGATAGAGTGGATAGGGAGCAATGTGGCAAATGTTGCAAGTGTATGGAATAGGTAGTAAGTTACTGAAGGCTGTAAAGAGTTTTTATGAGGATAGTGAGGCTCAGGTTAGGGTGTGTAGGAGAGGAGATTACTTCCGGTAAAAGTAGGTCTTAGACAGGGATGTGTAATGTCACCATGGTTGTTTAATATATTTATAGATGGGGTTGTAAAGAAGTAAATACTAGGGTGTTGGGGAGAGGGTGGGATTAAATTATGGAGAATTAAATGCAAAATGGGAGTTGACACAGTTACTTTTTGCTGATGATACTGTGCTTATGGGAGACTCTAAAGAAAAGTTGCAAAGGTTAGTGGATGGTTGTTTAATATATTTATAGATGGGGTTGTAAAAGAAGTAAATGCTAGGGTGTTGGGGAGAGGGGTGGGATTAAATTATGGAGAATTAAATGCAAAATGGGAGTTGACACAGTTACTTTTTGCTGATGATACTGTGCTTATGGGAGACTCTAAAGAAAAGTTGCAAAGGTTAGTGGACGAGTTTGGGAGAGTGTGTAAAGGTAGAAAGTTAAAAGTGAACATAGATAAGAGTAAGGTGATGAGGGTATCAAACGATTTAAATAAAGAAAAATTGGATATCACATTGGAGAGAGGGATTATGGAAGAAGTAAATGTTTTCAGATATTTGGGAGTTGATGTGTCAGCAGATGGGTTTATGAAGGATGAGGTTAACCATAGAATTGATGAAGGAAAAAAGGTGAGTGGTGCATTGAGGTATCTGTGGAGACAAAAAACGTTATCCATGGAGGCAAAGAAGGGAATGTACGAAAGTATAGTGGTACCAACACTCTTATATGGGTGTGAAGCATGGGTTGCAAATGCTGCAGCGAGGAGGAGGCTGGAGGCAGTGGAGATGTCCTGTCTAAGGGCAATGTGTGGTGTAAATATTATGCAGAAAATTCGGAATGTGGAAATTAGGAGAAGGTGTGGAGTTACTAAAAGTATTTGTCAGAGGGCTGAAGAGGGGTTGTTGAGGTGGTTTGGTCATTTAGAGAGAATGGATCAAAGTAGAATGACTTGGAGAGCGTATAAATCTGTAGGGGAAGGAAGGCGGGTAGGGGTCGTCCTAGAAAAGGTTGGAGGGAAGGGGTAAAGGAGGTTTTGTGGGCGAGGGGCTTGGACTTCCAGCAAGCATGTGTGAGCGTGTTAGATAGGAGTGAATGGAGACGAATGGTTTTGGGACATGATGATCTGTTGGAGTGTGAGCAGGGTAACATTGTGTGAAGGGATTCAGGAAACCAGTTAATTGATTTAGTTGGACTTGAGTCCTGGAAATGGGAAGTACAATGCCTGCACTTTAAAGGAGGGGTCTGAGATAGTGACAGCTGGGAGGGACTTTTCTCAGCTGTAGTATCTGAGCTCCTCTGCAAAGACAGTGATTATGTATGAGTGTGGTGAAAGTGTTGAATGATGATGAAAGTTTTTTCTTTTTGGGGATTTTCTTTCTTTTGGGTCACCCTGCCTCGGTGGAGACCCCGACTTGTTGAAAAAAAAAAATATATATATATATATATACTTGCCACACAATCACCATAACAGTCATCACTATCACCTCTATAACAATCCTTACCACAACAATCACTATCACTACCACAACAATCACTCGTGTGGAAGCGTGACTCTTCAGTTTGGTTTAACTTTTTTTTTTTTTTTACATTTATTCAGTGAAGCTGCGAGCTTAGTGCTGGGTTGATGGTGTCTTGTGTGGGGGAGGGTGGGGGTGGGAGGGGGAGGGTGGGGGAGGGTGACTGCTTCACTGGTCACTTCCAGAATTAATTCTAGGTGAAGGTGGGGAAGTTGTATGATAAACTGGAGGCAGCAAGATCTCTTAATCATGACCACTTATTGATGGGTGTAGCATGTTGCTACGTTGATGTACCTGCCTGCCTGTCTCTATCATTGATGTACCTGCCTGCCTGCCTCTACCATTGATGTACCTGCCTGCCTGTCTCTATCATTGATGTACCTTCCTGCCAGTCTCTATCATTGATGTACCTTCCTGCCTGCCTCTACCATTGATGTACCTGCCTGCCTGTCTCCATCATTGATGTACCTGCCTGCCAGTCTCTATCATTGATGTACCTGCCTGCCTGTCTCTATCATTGACTGCTACCGTGCCTGCCTGCCTCTACCATTGATGTACCTGCCTGCCTGCCTCTATCATTGATGTACCCTTAGCTCTGCCTGCCTCTATCATTGATGTACCTGCCTGCCTACCTCTACCATTGATGTACCTCCTGCCTGTCTCTATCATTATGTACCTGCCTGCTCCTCTACCTGTTACCATTGATGTACCTTTCCTGCCTGTCTCTATCATTGATGTACCTGCCTGCTCTACCATACCTCTACCACTTTTGATGTACCTACCATTTATCTACCCTGCCTCTCTACATTGATGTACCTGTGCTACCTACATCTAACATTGGTGTAACTGCCTGCCTACCTATACCACTGATGTACCTACCTACCTCTAGCATTGATGTACCTGCCTGCCTCTACCATTGATGTACCTGCCTGCCTGTCTCTACCATTGATGTACCTGCCTGCCTGTCTCTATCATTGATGTACCTGCCTGCCTGTCTCTATCATTGATGTACCTGCCTGCCTGCCTCTATCATTGATGTACCTGCCTGCCTGTCTCTACCATTGATGTACCTGCCTGCCTGCCTCTACCATTGATGTACCTGCCTGCCTGTCTCTATCATTGATGTACCTGCCTGCCTGTCTCTATCATTGATGTACCTGCCTGCCTACCTCTACCATTGATGTACCTGCCTGCCTGCCTCTATCATTGATGTACCTGCCTGTCTACCTCTACCATTGATGTACCTGCCTGCCTGTCTCTATCATTGATGTACCTGCCTGCCTGTCTCTATCATTGATGTACCTGCCTGCCTGTCTCTACCATTGATGTACCTGCCTGCCTGCCTCTATCATTGATGTACCTGCCTGCCTACCTCTACCATTGATGTACCTGCCTGCCTGTCTCTATCATTGATGTACCTGCCTGCCTACCTCTACCATTGATGTACCTGCCTGCCTGTCTCTATCATTGATGTACCTGCCTGCCTACCTCTACCATTGATGTACCTGCCTGCCTGTCTCTATCATTGATGTACCTGCCTGCCTACCTCTACCATTGATGTACCTGCCTGCCTGTCTCTATCATTGATGTACCTGCATACCTACATCTAACATTGGTGTACCTGCCTGCCTACCTCTACCATTGATGTACCTGCATGCCTCTCTACATTGTGTACCTGCCTGCCTACCTTCCATGATGTACCCCTGCCTGTCTCTATCATTGATGTACCTGCCTGCCTACCTCTACCATTGATGTACCTGCCTGCCTGTCTCTATCATTGATGTACCTGCCTGCCTACCTCTACCATTGATGTACCTGCTTGTCTGCATCTATCATTGATGTACTTATCTGCCTACCTCTATCATTGATATATCTACCTGCCTCTGTCTTTGATGTATCTACTTCTGCCTGTATCTCTCCCTCCCTCTTCACCCGCCTTCCCTCCCTCTTCACCCTCCATCCCTCCCTCCTCACCCTCCTTCCTCACCATCCCTCCCTCGCTCCCTTCCTCTACAGCTCTATGTTGTTACCTAAAGTTTTCTTATTCTGTTTGTTCAGAGCCTATCAAAACCTCTGTTATATTTTCAGTATACCAGGACTTTCTCGTGTTTTGGTAAGTGTACTAAAGCTGTGTGAATAGTGTGAGAGTGCCAGTGTGAGAGCGCCAGTGTGAGAGTGCCAGTGTGAGTGCCAGTCCGAGTGTCAGTCTGAGAGTGCCAGTGTGTAAGTGCCAGTGTGTGAGTGCCGTGTGAGAATGCCAGTGTGCCATTGTGACAGTGCCAGTGTGAGTGCCAGTGAGAGAGTGTGTGAGTGCCAATGTGTCAGTGTGAGAGTGCCTCTGTGAATGCCAATGTTAGAGTGTGAGAGTACCAGTGTAAGTGCCAGTGAGTCAGTGTGAGAGTGCCAGTGTGAGTGCCAGTGTGATTGTCAGTGTGAGAGAGTCAGTATTAATGTATTGAATGACGTCACTGGTCAGAGCTCTGTAAATATCCTAAGATTGTTATCTTCCTTCTAAGACTGTGTTATCAGCCTTCTAAGACTGTTATCTTCCTTCTAAGACTGTGTTATCTTCCTTCTAAGACTGTGTTTTCTTCCTTCTAAGACTATTATCTCCCTTCTAAGACTGTGTTATCTTTCTTCTAAGATTGTGTTATCATCCTTCTAAGACTGTGTTACCATCCTTCTAAGACTGTGTTATGATCCTTCTAAGACTGTGTTATCATCATTCTAAGGCTGTATTATATTCCTTCTAAGACAGTGTTATCATCCTTCTAAGACTGTGTTATCGTTCTAAGACTGTGTTATCTTTCTTCTAAGACTGTGTTATCCTTCTAAGACTGTGTTATCTTCCTTCTAAGACTGTTATCATCCTTCTAAGACTGGGTTATCCTTCTAAGACACTGTTATCTTCCTTCTAAGACAGTTTTATTAGCCTGCAAAGACTGTTATCTTCCTTCTAAGACTGTTATCTTCCTTCTAAGACTGTTATCATCCTTCTAAGACTGTGTTATCTTCCTTCTAAGACTGTGTTATCTTCCTTCTAAGACTGTTATCATCCTTCTAAGACTGTGTTATCTTCCTTCTAAGACTGTGTTATCGTTCTAAGACTGTGTTATCTTTCTTCTAAGACTATGTTATCCTTCTAAGACTGTGTTATCCTTCTAAGACTGTGTTATCTTCCTTTTAAGACTGTTATCATCCTTCTAAGACTGGGTTATCCTTCTAAGACACTGTTATCTTCGTTCTAAGACAGTTTTATTAGCCTGCAAAGACTGTTATCTTCCTTCTAAGACTGTTATCATCCTTCTAAGACTGTGTTATCTTCCTTCTAAGACTGTTATCATCCTTCTAAGACTGTTATCTTCCTTCTAAGACTGTTATCTTCCTTCTAAGACTGTTATCTTCCTTCTAAGAGTGTTATCATTCTTCTAAGACTGTTATCATCCTTCTAAGACTGAGTTATCTTCCTTCTAAGACTGTTATCTTCCTTCTAAGACTGGGATCTTCCTTCTAAGACTGTTATCATCCTTCTAAGACTGTGTTATCTTCCTTCTAAGACTGTTATCATCCTTCTAAGACTGTGTTATCTTCCTTTTAAGACTGTTATCTTCCTTCTAAGACTGAGTTATCTTCCTTCTAAGACTGTTATCTTCCTTCTAAGACTGTGTTATCTTCCTTCTAAGACTGTTATTATCCCTATAAGACTTATCTTCCTTCTAAGACTGTTATCATCCTTCTAAAACTGTGTTATCTTCCTTCTAAGACTATTATCATCCTTCTAAGACTGTATAATCTTCCTTCTAAGACTGTATTGTCTTCCTTCCAAGACTGTGTTATCTTCCTTCTAAGACTGTGTTATATTCCTTCTAAGACTGTGTTATCTTCCTTCTAAGACTGTGTTATATTCCTTCTAAGACTGTGTTATCTTCCTTCTAAGACTGTGTTATATTCCTTCTAAGACTGTGTTATCTTCCTTCTAAGACTGTGTTATATTCCTTCTAAGACTGTGTTATCTTCCTTCTAAGACTGTGTTATATTCCTTCTAAGACTGTGTTATATTCCTTCTAAGACTGTGTTATATTCCTTCTAAGACTGTGTTATCTTCCTTCTAAGACTGTGTTATATTCCTTCTAAGACTGTGTTATCTTCCTTCTAAGACTGTGTTATATTCCTTCTAAGACTGTGTTATATTCCTTCTAAGACTGTGTTATCTTCCTTCTAAGACTGTGTTATATTCCTTCTAAGACTGTGTTATCTTCCTTCTAAGATTGTGTTATTTTCCTTCTAAGACTGTTATCATCCTTCTAAGACTATGTTATCCTTCTAAAACACTGTTATCATTGTTCTAAGACAATGTTATCATCGTTCTAAGTCAATGTTATCATCCTTCTCAGACTGTATTATCTTCTAAGATTCTAAGACAGTTTTATTATCCTTCTAAGACTGTTATCTTCCTTATAAGACTGCTATCATCCTTCTAAGACTGTGTTATCTTCTTTCTAAGACTGTTATCTTCCTTCTAAGACTGTTATCATCCTTCTAAGACTGTGTTATCTTCCTTCTAAGACTGTTATCTTCCTTCTAAGTCTGTTATCATCCTTATAAGACTGTGTTATCTTCCTTCTAAAACTGTTATCATCCTTCTAAGGCTGTGTTATCTTCTTTCTAAGACTGTTATAATCCTTCTAAGACTTATCATATTTATAAGACTGTGTTATCATCCTTCTAAGACAGTGTTATCTTCCTTCTAAGACTGTTATCATCCTTCTAAGACAGTGTTATCTTCCTTCTAAGACTGTTATCTTCCTTCTAAGACTGTTATCATCCTTCTAAGACAGTGTTATCTTCCTTCTAAGACTGTTATCATCCTTCTAAGACTGTTATCATCCTTCTAAGACTGTTATCTTCCTTCTAAGACTGTTATCATCCTTCTAAGACAGTGTTATCTTCCTTCTAAGACTGTTATCTTCCTTCTAAGACTGTTATCATCCTTCTAAGACAGTGTTATCTTCCTTCTAAGACTGTTATCATCCTTCTAAGACTGTTATCATCCTGCTAAGACTGTTATCATCCTTCTAAGACTGTTATCTTCCTTCTAAGACTGTTATCATCCTTCTAAGACAGTGTTATCTTCCTTCTAAGACTGTTATCATCCTTCTAAGACTGGGTTATCTTCCTTCTAAGACTGTTAACTTCGTTCAAAGACTGTTATCATCCTTCTAAGACAGTGTTATCGTCCTTTCTTTTACGCTATTTTACGACTCACCAAAACGTAGTGACATGACTGCAAACAAACCATACCACGGGCGGGGCTTGAACCCGCGGCTAGAGTTGTTAAACTCCAGACCGTCGTGTTAGAGACTGGGCCAGCTGGCTACAATAAGATTCATCCAACTAGGTATTCGTCTGTAAAAACTTGCATTTGTTGTCACAGTGGTGGCTCATGCTAACCTTCCTATGGTGTATAAATATACCTAGTTAGAATAATCTTATTATAGCCAGCTGGTCTAGTGACTAACACGTCGGTCTGAAGTTTTGCGACTCGGGCCGCGGGTTCAAGCCCCACCCGTGGTATGGTTTTATTTTTTGTTAAGCTATGTTATCTTTCTAATGCTGTTTTATATTTAATCATTCATGAAAGTCGTCTGTTATCTTGTAAGTACGAACTGTAGCAAGATTTTTTGTTATCATATATTCACCAACAACGTATGTTATCTCTCACAAGTGTAAAAATATAACTTATCACTAGTGTGATATCACGTCCTTCATGGCTGACTTGTGCAACTCACGTGGCATAATTACGAAACATATATATATATATATATATATATATATATATATATATATATATATATATATATATATATATATATATATATATATACATTCCTTTACCTTTCATATACCTTTAAAGGGTTTCGAGAATTTTTCCTACTCCCGCAGCCCGGCCTTATGCCAGTGTTGTCTGTTGTTTGAACAACCAGATTGTTGCTGCTAGCTGCAAGCTCTCCCACACATCCATCACAGCCTGGTTTATCCTGCACCTGGAGGAGGTTTTTGACCAGTTCCCTCCTGAAGACTTTTAAACTTGTTCTGAGTCTCACTCATCCTGGATTTTTTTTCATCTACTACTACTATTACTACTACTACTATTATTACTACTACTACTACTACTATTACTACTACTACTACTATTACTACTACTATTACTACTAGTACTATTACTGCTACTACTATTACTACTAGTACTATTACTTCTACTACTATTACTCCTACTACTATTACTACTACTACTATTACTACTAGTACTGTTACTGCTACTACTATTACTACTGCTACTACAATTTCTACTACTACTATTACTACTACTACTATTACTGCTACTACTACTATTATTACTACTACTATTACTACTATTACTACTATTACTACTACTACTATTACTACTGCTATTACTACTAGTACTATTACTACTACTACTACTACTATTATTACTACTACTATTACTACTACTACTACTACTATTACTACTGCTACTACTATTACTACTAGTGGAAATAAATGGTATAAAATACCGACACAATGGAAAAATAATCACATAAGCAGTATAATGTGATCCTTTATTGACAACGTTTCGCCCACACAGTGGGCTTTATCGAGTCACAGACAGATCTACCTGGAAAATGACCCAGCATTCTCCACCTGACTATACCCTATATATATCTTCATGTTACTCATTTTCCAGGTAGATCTGTCTGTGACTCGATAAAGCCCACTGCGTGGGCGAAACGTTGTCAATAAAGGATCACATTATACTGCTTATGTGTTTATTTTTCCATTACTACTAGTACTATTACTACTAGTACTATTACTACTAGTACTATTACTACTACTACTATTACTTCTACTACTATTACTCCTACTACTATTGCTACTACTACTATTACTACTAGTACTATTACTGCTACTACTATTACTACTGCTACTACAATTTCTACTATACGAATAATGTTACTACTACTATTATTACTACTACTATTACTCTAGGTGTTGCCAGGTACCACCTGCCTGCTCTATCATCCTCATTTTACGTACAAACTTTCCATGGTCGCATTTTTTTCAAATGCCTTTGTAAAAACCATGTATATGGCAGCTGCATTTTGGGTTTAATCCACTGCCTCCATGATCTTGTTAAAATGGTTTAGTATTTATAATAAACATGATCTTCCGCTCTGAATCCAAAAAGTTTGTAATTTGACATCAGATACGTTAATTTTGTGTTTGGGCTGCTGGTCTCTAATTCATTGTTGTTTTACCTTAATGTAACGGAGCTAAGTCTGCACATTATAAGGTCTCAGGGATTTACGTCTCAGGGATTTAGGTCTCAGGGATTTAGGTCTCAGGGATTTAGGTATCAGGGATTTAGGTCTCAGGGATTTAGGTCTCAAGGATTTACGTCTCAGGGATTTACGTCTCAGGGATTTACGTCTCAGGGATTTACGTCTCAGGGATTTAGGTCTCAGGGATTTCACCTTAATCAAAGTTTCCTGCAGAGGATAATAAGTGCTGGTGTTTGTGGTGACTGCGGACCAGGTGCCTCAGCGGCCATGTTTTCTATTTATTTTTCAAATAGCACGGTATTAGTGTTTGTCGGTTATATGAACTGCGTGACCTTCAGTGGCCATCGTTGAGCTTCCTGTGATTAATCGTTCAGTTCTGTAGTAATATTTGGGGTTTCTAGCAATGTCCTTGACAGGTTTTTTGTTACCATTGTGCTTCTTCCGTCTGATATAAAGGATTAAGAAGCACCTAAGTACATTTTTCCACTCTAATCTACCTTGTACATAATTACTATGGCATTTGCTTTGTCTGTTTCGTAAGGTGAAGTCCAGGATCTTTCCTTAATTCATGGTATAACTTAACAAATCTTCGGTGACAGTTGTGTTGTAGACGTTGGTAATCTGTCGGCGCACATCTTATCTTACTGTGACAAAGTTCACTTAATATGCATACATATTCCTACATTCACACATCTGCATACAAATACATACATATTCATACACGATCACACAAATATTCATACTTGATAAAGTGTTGTGACGCTAGAGGAGTCCACGAGGACAGACTCAAGAAATTAGACTTACCTTCAGAATAGAGAGAGCAAGGACTAGGGGAGACATGATTATGACATAGAAAATACTTGGAAGCTAAAGAATAAGTAGCGGTAAATGTGGCATGAGGCTGAAACCTCCTGATTTTGTATAATTGTGTTTTATGTTTAGTATAAATACTGCTTCTGTATATATTTTCCTTCTCTTACGTTGTTTTAATAACCAAAACATTGTGAAGTGTTGGCAGCGATTTCCGGCACAGGAGTTGGTGTGGTTGTCTTCTATAATATTATTGTCTTCTTGAATTCTGGTGGGGATATCACGAGGGCTTTTATTCAGAAAATATTTGGTACATTGTGTACAGGTGATTGTGTAGAAGCCAAGTTTAACATCACAATAGTTGTGTAATATTCTGAGGTCACGGACACTTTTGTGAACACTTTTTCCAAGTGCGTGGCGGTGTGATCAGTGATCACATGATTGTAAGTGTTAATGCAGTGTCTCAGGGTGTCAAGGATCTTCCTTAACACTTCTGGATAACGACACATCCTTCTAAGCAAACATCAGTGTTTAACTGTGACTCAAGACCCCGGGTGAAGCGTGACGGTGACACTGTGAACGTTGCTGCTACGGTGTTTATTCCTCAGACTTCTCAGAGATTCACAGTTTTCTGGTCACACATCGACACAATCTCGTCTTTTATGTTCTGTACTTATTTGTGTTAATGTTTTTTTGTTACTTAGAAAACTAGGTAAAGTTAGTTGATGTTTCTCTAGTTTCAACTATCATATTATAACGCAAATAGCGTATATAGAAACATTGGATTATACTTTAAAGTAAAAACAACAAAGTATTGGTGGTAAGAATTAAGAGGAGACAGCAGATGGATCACGTTTAACAACATTATTATGTAGTGGACATCCTGTGTCCTTCCCACCAGACACTTGCCACTGATACAACACTTATCAGCACTGTCTTCCTCTTCGTCATTATCATCTTCAGTTTCTGCTGATGTTGTCAACACACTTCCCATCTACTTCCCGTCGACGGAGAGAACAATTTTCAACTGGAAAGTAATTGATCCAAATTACTGCAGGTCATAGCAGGAGGCCAACACTTCCTCAGTACCCTCTCTAAAGTGACGTTGTTAGCAGGAGGCCAACACTTCCTCAGTACCCTCTCTAAAGTGACGTTGTTAGCAGGAGGCCAACACTTCCTCAGTACTCTCTCTAAACTGACGTTGTTAGCAGGAGGCCAACACTTCCTCAGTACTCTCTCTAAACTGACGTTGTTAGCAGGAGGCCAACACTTCCTCAGTACCCTCTCTAAAGTGACGTTGTTAGCAGGAGGCCAACACTTCCTCAGTACTCTCTCTAAACTGACGTTGTTAGCAGGAGGCCAACACTTCCTCAGTACTCTCTCTAAACTGACGTTGTTAGCAGGAGGCCAACACTTCCTCAGTACCCTCTCTAAAGTGACGTTGTTAGCAGGAGGCCAACACTTCCTCAGTACTCTCTCTAAACTGACGTTGTTAGCAGGAGGCCAACACTTCCTCAGTACTCTCTAAACTGACGTTGTTAGCAGGAGGCCAACACTTCCTCAGTACCTCTCTAAAGTGACGTTGTTAGCAGGAGGCCAACACTTCCTCAGTACCCTCTCTAAAGTGACGTTGTTAGCAGGAGGCCAACACTTCCTCAGTACTCTAAACTGACGTTGTCAGCAGGAGGCCAACACTTCCTCAGTACTCTCTCTAAACTGACGTTGTTAGCAGGAGGCCAACACTTCCTCAGTACTCTCTTAAACTGACGTAGTTAGCAGGAGGCCAACACTTCCTCAGTACTCTCTATAAACTGACGTTGTTAGCAGAGGCCAACACTTCCTCAGTACTCTCTTAAACTGACGTTGTTAGCAGGAGGCCAACACTTCCTCAGTACCTCTATAAACTGACGTTGTTAGCAGGAGGCCAACACTTCCTCAGTACTCTCTCTAAACTGAGTTGTTAGCAAGAGGCCAACACTTCCTCAGTACTCTCTATAAACTGACGTTGTTAGCAGGAGGCCAACACTTCCTCAGTACTCTAAACTGACGTTGTTAGCAGGAGGCAAACACTTCCTCAGTACTCTCTCTAAACTGACGTTGTTAGCAGGAGGCCAACACTTCCTCAGTACTCTCTCTAAACTGACGTTGTTAGCAGGAGGCCAACATTTCCTCAGTACTCTCTATAAACTGACGTTGTTAGCAGGAGGCCAACACTTCCTCAGTACTCTCTCTAAACTGACGTTGTTAGCAAGAGGCCAACACTTCCTCAGTACTCTCTATAAACTGACGTTGTTAGCAGGAGGCCAACACTTCTTCAGTACTCTCTCTAAACTGACGTTGTTAGCAGGAGGCCAACACTTCCTCAGTACTCTCTCTAAACTGACGTTGTTAGCAGGAGGTAAACACTTCCTCAGTACTCTCTCTAAACTGACGTTGTTAGCAGGAGGCAAACACTTCCTCAGTACTCTCTCTAAACTGACGTTGTTAGCAGGAGGCCAACACTTTTCAGTACTGCTCTAAACTGACGTTGTTAGCAGGAGGCCAACACTTCCTCAGTACTCTCTAAACCTGCGTTGTAGCGAGGCCACACTTCCTAGTTCTCTAACTGACGTTGTTAGCAGGAGGCCAACACTTCCTCAGACTCTCTAAACTGACGTTGTTGCAGGAGGCCTCTCACCCCTAAACTGCGTTGTTGAGGAGGTCACTTCTCATCCCTTAACTGACGTTGATCTAGAGGTCCACACTTCTCAGTATCTCTAAACTGACGTTGTAGGGAAGGCTACACTCTCATCTCTCTCTAACTGACTTGTTAGAGGAGGCAACACTTCCTCAGTACTCTTAAACTACGTTGTGCAGGGAACCTCTCATACCTCTACGCGTTGTTAGCGGAGGACACTCCTCAGTACCTTAAACTGAGTTGTTAGCAGGAGGCCACACTCAGTACTCTTCAACTGACGTTGTAGCAGAGGCCACACTTCTAGTCCAGACGGTTGCAGGCACCTCCTCACCTTCAACCTGACGTTGTGCAGAGGCCACACTTCCTCAGTACTCTAAACTGACGTGTGCAGAGGCAAACACTCCTCAGTACTCTCAACTGGTGTTAGCGGAGGCCACTTCATCACCTCTTACTGAGGTAAGGCACTTCTCATCCTATGAGTTGTTAGAGGAGGCCAACCTTCAGTATCTCTAAACTGACTTGAGCAGGAGGCAAACACTTCCTCATACCCCTAATGACTTGTTGCAGAGCCACACTTCTCAACTCTCTAAACTGCGTTGTAGCAGGAGGCAACACTTCAGACTCTCTAAACTGACGTTGTTAGCGGAGGCAAACACTTCCTCAGTCTCTCTCTAAATGACGTTGTTACGAGGCCAACACTTCCTCAGTACCTCTCTAAACTGACGTTTGCAGGCCAACACTTCTTCAGACCTCTCTAAACGCTTGTTAGCAGGAGGCCAACACTTCCTCAGTACTTCTAAACTACTGTTGAGAGGCAACACTTCTCATCTCTCTAACTGACGTGTAGCAAGGCCACATTCCTCAACTTCTAAAGGATGGGCCAACACTTCCTCATACCCTCACACGTGTTGCAGGAGGCCAACACCTTCAGTCACTGATGTAGCAAGGCACACTCCTGTATCCTAAATGACGGTCGAACATCATCACCTGATATGAGCGACAACTCTTTCAAGCCTTCATCCACACCGTGATGGATAGGAAGTCACTACACCTGGTGATGGATGAGGGAAGGTCACTACACCTGGTGAAATCTGAAGGTCACTACACTGAATGAATGAGGAAGGTCACTACACCTGGTGAGAATAGGAAGGTCACTCACTGAAGGTGAGTCACTCACCTGGTGAGGATCAGCAGGTCACTCACCTGTGTGAGGGAAGGTCACTACACCTGGTGATGAATGTCGGAAGGTCACTACACCTGATGAGGGAAGGTCACTACACCTGGTGAGGGAAGGCCACTACACCTAGTGAGGGAAGGTCACTACACCTGGTGAGGGAAGGCCACTACACCTGGTTATTGAAGGTCACTACACCTGGTGAGGGAAGGTCACTACACCTGGTGAGGGAAGGTCACTACACCTGGTGAGGGAAGGCCACTACACCTGGTGAGGGAAGGCCACTACACCTGGTGAGGGAAGGTCACTACACCTGGTGAGGGAAGGTCACTACACCTGGTGAGGTTAGGTCACTACACCTGGTGAGGGAAGGTCACTACACCTAGTGAGGGAAGGTCACTACACCTGGTGAGGGAAGGTCACTACACCTGGTGAGGGAAGGTCACTACACCTGGAGAGGGAAGGTCACTACACCTAGTGAGGGAAGGCCACTACACCTGGTGAGGGAAGGCCACTACACCTGGTGAGGGAAGGTCACTACACCTGGTGAGGGAAGGTCACTACACCTGGTGAGGGAAGGTCACTACACCTGGTGAGGGAAGGCCACTACACCTGGTGATGGAAGGTCACTACACCTGGTGAGGGAAGGTCACTACACCTGGTGAGGGAAGGTCACTACACCTGGTGAGGGAAGGTATCTACACCTGGTGATTTTCTTATTTTAGAAGGTTAAAATGTTAACTAAATTTAGGTAGTGCCCCCCACCACTCAACACCTTCCCCCTCCACCCCCTTCAACCCTCCACCCCCTTCAACCCTCCACCCCCTTCAGGCATCCACCCCCCTTCAACCCTCCACCCCTTTCAACCCTCCACCCCTTTTAACCCTCCACCCTCCTTAAGCCATCCACCCCCTTCAACCCTCCACCCCCCCTTCTGTCATCCACACCCTTTCAACCCTCTCCCCTTCAACCCTCCCCCTTCAATCCTCCACCCCGGTTCAACCCTCCCCCTTCTACCATCCACTCCCTTCAGCAATCCACCTAATTCAGCCATCCACCCTTCTAACATCCACCCCACTTCAACCCTCCATCCCCCTTCAGCCATCCACCCCTTCAGCCATCCACCCCCTTCAGCCATCCACCCCACTTCAGCCATCCACCCCTTCAGCCATCCACCCCTTCAGCCATCCACCCCCTTCAGCCATCCACCCCTTCAGCCATCCACCCCCTTCAGCTATCCATCCCCCTTCAGCCATCCACCCCTTCAGCCATCCACCCCCTTCAGCCATCCACTCCCCTTCAGCCATCCACTCCCTTTCAGCCATCCACCCCCTTCAGCCATCCACCCCCTTCAGCCATCCACTCCCTTCAGCCATCCACCCCTTCAGCCATCCACCTCCCTTCAGCCATCCACCCCCTTCAGCCATCCACCCCCTTCAGCCATCCACCTCCCTTCAGCTATCCACCCCCCTCCAGCCATCCACCCCCTCAGTCTCGTTTTTCCACTAGCGCTCGTCCATTACCTCCTCGTTTCTTCTTTATTATTATTATTATTATTATTATTATTATTATCATCATCATCATCATGTGGTAATTTCCTTGACTATAAGTCCTCCGTGTAGAGTATAAAATTAATAACGTAATAATATGTAGAGTCACGTAACAATATGTACTAGACATGTATCTCTCAAGTAACAATATGAACTAGACATGTATCTCTCACGTAACAATATGTACTAGACATGTATCTCTCACGTAACAATATGTACTAGACATGTATCTCTCACGTAACAATATGTGCTAGACATGTATCTCTCACGTAACAATATGTACTAGACATGTATCTTTCACGTAACAATATGTACTAGACATGTATCTCTCACGTAACAATATGTACTAGACATGTATCTCTCACGTAACAATATGTACTAGACATGTATCTCTCACGTAACAATATGAACTAGACATGTATCTCTCAAGTAACAATATGAACTAGACATGTATCTCTCACGTAACAATATGTACTAGACATGTATCTCTCACGTAACAATATGTACTAGACATGTATCTCTCACGTAACAATATGTGCTAGACATGTATCTCTCACGTAACAATATGTACTAGACATGTATCTCTCACGTAACAATATGTACTAGACATGTATCTCTCACGTAACAATATGTACTAGACATGTATCTCTCACGTAACAATATGTACTAGACATGTATCTCTCACGTAACAATATGTACTAGACATGTATCTCTCACGTAACAATATGTACTAGACATGTATCTCTCACGTAACAATATGAACTAGACATGTATCTCTCAAGTAACAATATGAACTAGACATGTATCTCTCACGTAACAATATGTACTAGACATGTATCTCTCACGTAACAATATGTACTAGACATGTATCTCTCACGTAACAATATGTACTAGACATGTATCTCTCACGTAACAATATGTGCTAGACATGTATCTCTCACGTAACAATATGTACTAGACATGTATCTCTCACGTAACAATATGTACTAGACATGTATCTCTCACGTAACAATGTGTACTAGACATGTATCTCTCACGTAACAATATGTACTAGACATGTATCTCTCACGTAACAGTATGAACTAGACATGTATCTCTCACGTAACAATATGTACTAGACATGTATCTCTCACGTAACAATATGTACTAGACATGTATCTCTCACGTAACAATATGAACTAGACATGTATCTCTCAAGTAACAATATGAACTAGACATGTATCTCTCACGTAACAATATGTACTAGACATGTATCTCTCACGTAACAATATGTACTAGACATGTATCTCTCACGTAACAATATGTGCTAGACATGTATCTCTCACGTAACAATATGTACTAGACATTTATCTCTCACGTAACAATATGTACTAGACATGTATCTCTCACGTAACAATATGTACTAGACATGTATCTCTCACGTAACAGTATGAACTAGACATGTATCTCTCACGTAACAATATGTACTAGACATGTATCTCTCACGTAACAATATGTACTAGACATGTATCTCTCACGTAACAATATGTACTAGACATGTATCTCTCACGTAACAATATGTACTAGACATGTATCTCTCACGTAACAATATGTACTAGACATGTATCTCTCACGTAACAATATGTACTAGACATGTATCTCTCACGTAACAATATGTACTAGACATGTATCTCTCACGTAACAGTATGAACTAGACATGTATCTCTCACGTAACAATATGTACTAGACATGTATCTCTCATGTAACAATATGTACTAGACATGTATCTCTCACGTAACAATATGTACTAGACATGTATCTCTCACGTAACAATATGTACTAGACATGTATCTCTCACGTAACAATATGTGCTAGACATGTATCTCTCACGTAACAATATGTACTAGACATGTATCTCTCACGTAACAATATGTACTAGACATGTATCTATCACGTAACAATATGTACTAGACATGTATCTCTCACGTAACAGTATGAACTAGACATGTATCTCTCACGTAACAATATGTACTAGACATGTATCTCTCACGTAACAATATGTACTAGACATGTATCTCTCACGTAACAATATGTGCTAGACATGTATCTCTCACGTAACAATATGTACTAGACATGTATCTCTCACGTAACAATATGTACTAGACATGTATCTCTCACGTAACAATATGTACTAGACATGTATCTCTCACGTAACAATATGTACTAGACATGTATCTCTCACGTAACAGTATGAACTAGACATGTATCTCTCACGTAACAATATGTACTAGACATAACATTTATCCCATATAAAGAAATTAGATCGAATAGAAATGACCCAAAATGGATGAATAATAGGCTCAAATATCTTTTAGGGCAGAAGAAAGGAATTTATAGGCGTATCAAAAGAGGTGAGGGTCATCTTATGAGTCAGTATATTGACATTAAGAGGGACGTTAAAAAGGAGATAAGAAAAGCTAAACGGGACTACGAAATTAAAGTTGCTAGGGATTCGAAAACTAACCCAAAAAGTTTTTTTTTCAGGTGTATAGAACAAAAGTTAGAGATAAGATAGGTCCCCTTAAAAATAATTATGGGTATCTTACTGACAAAGAGAATGAAATGTGCTCTATTTTTAATAATTATTTTCTCTCGGTTTTCACTCAGGAAGACACTAATAATTGGGGGAAAAGTGTTTTCATGGATCGAGTCATGGCTCACCAATAGGAAGCAGAGGGTGTGCATTAATGGGGATAAATCTGAGTGGGGATCTGTAACAAGTGGCGTTCCTCAGGGATCGGTTTTGGGCCCGTTGTTGTTTATAATATATATAAATGACCTTGACGAGGGAATTTCTAGTGATATGAGCAAATTCGCTGATGACACGAAGATAGGTAGGATAATCGATTCAGACGTAGATGTCAGTGAACTACAGGAGGATTTAGACAAACTCAATTCCTGGTCAGAAAAATGGCAGATGCAGTTCAATGTAGATAAATGCAAAGTTCTAAAGCTCGGGAGTGTCCATACCCCAAGCACTTATAAGTTAAATAACGTAGAACTTAGCCATACAGATTGCGAGAAGGACTTGGGGGTGATGGTAAGCAGCAACCTTAAACCAAGACAGCAATGCCTAAGCGTACGTAATAAGGCAAATAGATTACTGGGATTTATATCAAGAAGTGTTAGCAACAGAAGTCCAGAGGTTATATTACAGCTTTATACATCATTAGTAAGGCCTCACCTAGATTACGCAGCTCAGTTCTGGTCTCCATATTACAGAATGGACATAAATTCGTTAGAAAACATTCAGCGTAGAATGACTAAATTAATACATAGCATTAGAAATCTTCCTTACGAAGAAAGATTGAAGACCCTTAAATTACATTCACTTGTAAGACGTAGAATGAGGGGAGACATGATCGAGGTATACAAGTGGAAAATGAGTATTAACAAAGGGGATATAAATAAGGTCTTGAGGGTATCTCTCCAAGAGAGAACCCGCAATAATGGATTCAAGTTAGATAAGTTTAGATTTAGAAAGGATATAGGAAAGTATTGGTTTGGAAATAGGGTAGTTGATGAGTGGAACAGTCTGCCTAGTAGGGCTATTGAAGCAAGGACCTTGGGTAGTTTTAAATTTAGGTTGGATAAATTCATGAGTGAAAGGGGTTGGATTTGAGTGGGAATTGCACATGAGTAAATAAAATTATCAAAGCTTATTTCTTGGGTAGCATTGAAAATATTCTGTTAGTGGGATGGAATGTGAAGGACCTGCCTAGAATGGGCCAATAGGCCTGCTGCAGTGTTCCTCCTTTCTTATGTTCTTATGTACATGTATCTCTCACGTAACAATATGTACTAGACATGTATCTCTCACGTAACAATATGTACTAGACATGTATCTCTCACACCTCATGTAGAGTATATTATGAAATTACATAATTTAGTTATTTAGCGTCGAGTGAGTAACTCAGGGATGTTATTAGACCTCAAGGTCAAAGGTCAACAAATATGTGTTGAGGTTTTAGCCAGGTGACGGCGGGTTACGTTAAACTTCCCTACATAGTCTCTCTCAGTAATGTTATAATATTGTGGTAGAAACAGTTCAAATAATAGTAAGAACTACATTAGCAATAATAGTACATTCAGTAGTAGAAGTAGTGGTAGTAGTAGTAGTAGGAGTAATAGTAGTAGGAGTAGTAGTAGTAGTAGTAGCCTAAGACTGATCCCTGTGTAACAAGTGGTGTTCCACAGGGATCAGTCTTAGGCCCATTGTTATTTATAATATATATCAATGACCTTGATGAGGGAATTACTAGTGATATGAGCAAATTCGCCGACGACACGAAGATAGGTAGGATAATTGATTCAAACATAGATGTCATAGAACTTCAGGAAGATTTAGACAAACTTAATTCGTGGTCAGAAAAGTGGCAGATGCAGTTCAATGTAGATAAATGCAAGGTTCTGAAGCTCGGGAGTGTCCATAACCCAAGCACTTATAAGTTAAATAACGTAGAACTTAGCCATACAGATTGCGAGAAGGACTTGGGGGTGATGGTAAGCAGCAACCTTAAACCAAGACAGCAATGCCTAAGCGTACGTAATAAGGCAAATAGATTACTGGGATTTATATCAAGAAGTGTTAGCAACAGAAGTCCAGAGGTTATATTACAGCTTTATACATCATTAGTAAGGCCTCACCTAGATTACGCAGCTCAGTTCTGGTCTCCATATTACAGAATGGACATAAATTCGTTAGAAAACATTCAGCGTAGAATGACTAAATTAATACATAGCATTAGAAATCTTCCTTACGAAGAAAGATTGAAGACCCTAAATTACATTCACTTGTAAGACGTAGAATGAGGGGAGACATGATCGAGGTATACAAGTGGAAAATGGGTATTAACAAAGGGGATATAAATAAGGTCTTGAGGATATCTCTCCAAAGAGAACCCGCAATAATGGATTCAAGTTAGATAAGTTTAGATTTAGAAAGGATATAGGAAAGTATTGGTTTGGAAATAGGGTGAGGTCTGATGAGTGGAACAGTCTGCCTAGTAGGGTTATTGAAGCTAGGACCTTGGGTAGTTTCAAATTTAGGTTGGATAAATTCATGGAGTGAGGGGTTGGATTTGAGTGGGACTCGCGCATGAGTGGGTAAAATTGTCAAAGCTTATTTCTTGGGTAGCATTGAAGATTGGGTTGAGCAAATATTCTGTTAGTGGGACGGATTGTGAAGGACCTGCCTAGTATGGGCCAACAGGCCTGCTGCAGTGTTCCTCCTTTCTTATGTTCTTATGTTCTTATGTTCTTAAATAAGGTCTTGAGGATATCTCTCCAAGAGAGAACCCGCAATAATGGATTCAAGTTAGATAAGTTTAGATTTAGAAAGGATATAGGAAAGTATTGGTTTGGAAATAGGGTAGTTGATGAGTGGTACAGTCTGCCTAGTAGGGTTATTGAAGCTAGGACCTTGGGTAGTTTCAAATTTAGGTTGGATAAATTCATGAGTGAGAGGGGTTGGATTTGAGTGGGACTCGCGCATGAGTGGGTAGAATTGTCAAAGATTATTTCTTGGGTAGCATTGAAAATTGGGTTGAGCAAATATTCTGTTAGTGGGACGGATTGTGAAGGACCTGCCTAGTATGGGCCAACAGGCCTGCTGCAGTGTTCCTCCTTTCTTATGTTCTTATGTTCTTAGTAGTAGTAGTAGTAGGAGTAGTAGTAGTAGTAGTAGTAGTAGTAATAGTAGTTAGTAGTAGGAGTAGTAGCGGTAGTAGTAATAGTAGTAGTTGGAGTAGTAGTAGTAGGAGTAGTAGTAATAGTAGTAGTAGGAGTAATAGTAATAGTAGTAGTAGTAGTAGGAATGGTAGTAGTAATAATAGTAGGAGTAGTAGTAGTAGTAGTAATAGAAGTAGTAGGAGTAGTAGCGGTAATAGTAGTAGTAGTAGGAGTAGTAGTAGTAATAGTACTTAGTAGTAGTAGCGGTAGTAGGAATAGTAGTAGTAATAATAGTAGGAGTAGTAGTAGTAATAGTAGTGGGAGTAGTAGCAGTAGTAGTAATAGTAGTAGGAGTAGTAGTAATAGTAGCAGGAGTAGTAGTAGTAATAGTAGTATTAGGAGTAGTAGTAGTAATAAGAGTAGTAGTAATAGTAGTAGTAGTAGCAATAGTAGTAGTAGTAATAATAGTAGTAGTAGTAGTAGTAATAGTAGTAGTAGTAGTAGTAATAGTAGTAGTATGAGTAGTAGTAATAGTAGTATTAGTAGTAGTAATAGTAGTAGTAATAGTAATAGGAGTAGTAGCGGTAGTAGTAATAGTAGCAGGAGTAGTAGTAGTAGTATTAGAAGTAGTAGTAGTAATAAGAGTAGTAGTAATAGTAGTAGTAGCAATAGTAGTAGTAGTAGCAATAATAGTAGTAGTAGTAGTAAAAGTAGTAGTATGAGTAGTAATAGTAGTAGTATTAGTAGTAGTAATAGTAGTAGTATAGTAGTAGTAGTAATAATAATAGTAGTACATAAGAACATAAGAAAGGAGGAACACTGCAGCAGGCCTGTTGGCCCATACTAGGCAGGTCCTTCACAATCCATCCCACTAACAGAATAATTGCCCAACCTAATTTTAAATTCTACCCAAGAAATAAGCTTTGAAGATTCTATTAACTCAAGTGCGAGTCCCACTCAAATCCAACCCCTCTCACTCATGAATTTATCCAACCTAAATTTGAAACTACCCAAGGTCATAGCTTCAATGACCCTACTAGGCAGACTGTTCCACTCATCAACTACCCTATTTCCAAACCAATATTTTCTTATATCCTTTCTAAATCTAAACATATCCAATTTGAATCCATTATTTCGGGTTCTCTCTTGGAGATATATCCTCAAGACCTTATTTATATCCCCCTTATTAATACCCATCTTCCACTTATATACCTCGATCATGTCTCCTCTCATTCTTCGTCTTACAAGTGAATGTAATTTAAGGGTCTTCAATCTTTCTTCATACGGAAGATTTATAATGCTATGAATTAACTTTGTCATTCGTCGCTGAATGTTTTCTAACGAATTTATATCCATTCTGTAAAATGGAGACCAGAACTGAGCTGCATAATCTAGGTGAGGCCTTACTAATGATGTATAAAGCTGTAATATAACCGCTGGACTTCTGTTGCTTACACTTCTTGATATAAATCCAAGTAATCTATTTGCTTTATTTCTTACGCTTAGGCATTGCTGACTTGGTTTGAGGTTGCTGCTTACCATAACCCCCAGATCCTTTTCACATTCTGTACAGCTGAGTTCAACATTATTAAGCTGGTAGGTGCTAGGGTTATGAACATTCCCGAGCTTTAGAACTTTGCATTTATCTACATTGAACTGCATCTGCCATTTTTCTGATTAGCAGCTATAGGTCAGCAATAGACAGAATTAGGAAGAAGGGTGGGAACCCTGTCATATGTGGTATTTTGCCAAGGAGAGGAGTTGGAAATGAATGGTTGTCCAGGGCAATTGGTGTCAATTGCTGGCTGGACAAATACTGTAAGGAAAATGCAGTAACATTCATTGACAACTGGGACCTCTTCTATGGCAGAAATGACATGTATGCCAGGGATGGGGTTCACTTATCTAGGTCTGGGGTGGGGGCACTGGCAACTGCAGTGGAGGGAGCTGTTAGGGCTTTAAACTAAAAAAAGTTAGTGGTATGGGTTATGGGGGGAAAACAGTGAAGTCCCAGTGTAGTAATGTTATAAATTCTAGGGGAACTAGTAATAGGCAGAATAAGGTGGATATTGGAAAGCCAGTGGCACTAGGTGACAAGGACAGTAATAGGTATAAGGGAAAAACAGAAATGAGCAGGAAGGGTAAAGAGAAAGGAGGACTTATCAAAAGTCAGGCGGAACCTCGGCACCAGAAGCAGGCAATAAAATGTTACCAACAGAAGGTACTGGGGTGTTAAAGAGGTCCAAAGAATGGTCTAATAAGGAGGCAGGGTCCTGAGAGGGCCCCACAGCAAACAGAGAACCGGCAAGAGTTTTATGGATCTGGGACTCCATGGTAAGTGTACTTTTATTTTATTTAAGAAAAGAGGGGGGGGAGAGAGGGAGAGAGCGTGGAGGGACTGGTCCAAGGAGGAATGAAATGGATTTTAAACCCCCTCCAAGCCCAAGAGAGGCTTCAGTGCGGCCGGTAGTGCAGATGCGGCATGGAACCCGTGCCTTACCCTACCCTTCATGCCGGTAAACTGGCAATCTAGGATAGCAACCTCAGATCCACCGAGCCACCTCAGCAGACAAAAGTGAGGGTGATTGGAAACCTACCACAGGGCATACTGTGATTTACAGTATAAGAAATCTCCCGTATGAAGATAGACTTAGAGCATTGAATCTCCACTCTCTGGAGAGACGTAGAATGAGGGGAGATATCATCGAGGTGTACAAGTGGATGATGGGCATAAACAAAGGAGATATTAATAAAATACTGAGGATATCGAACCAAGTAAGAACGAGAAATAACGGATTTAAATTGGATAAATTTAGATTTAAGAACATAAGAACATAAGAATGGAGGAACACTGCAGAAGGCCTACTGGCCCATACAAGGCAGGTCCTTATCAAAACCACCACTACCTAAAAATTTATTCCCGTACTCACGACACAAATCAAACCCAGCCCCTCCCACTCATATATTTGTCCAATCTCTTTTAAAGCCACCCAAGGTCCTAGCCTCATCACAGTACTGGAAGATTGTTCCACCATCTACAACTCTGTTCGAAAACCAGTACTTGCCTATGTCCTTTCAAATCTAAATTTATCCAATTTAAATCCTTATTTCGTTCTTACTTGGTTCGATATCCTCAGTATTTTATTAATATCTCCTTTGTTTATGCCCTGTTCTAGCTCAGTGAAGACGTGTCTAGTGTATCCCTGTGGACTGAATCAAGATGCCCCCTATTGAGCAACTTTACCAGCAGCTTAAGGAGGAATTGAGGGTAGCGAAGCTTGAGTACGGCGATTGACGGAGGAAAACAAGAGGATTCGTAGTAGTCCTCCTGTTGTGAGTCCTCAGGTCAAGAAGGTAACATGGGCAGTGGCCGGACAGCATGGGACGGTTGAAGATCAAGAAGACGAATGGAGAGGTAGTAACGACGAAGAAGAAAGAGACTGCGGGAAACTTCGAACTCCTTTTCTGTGCTTCCAGACGAATGTGAGTCGACTACTGGGAACGTCACGACGAACTGTACCAAGGAAGACGAATGTGAGTCGACTACTGGGAACGTCACGCGAACTGTACCAAGGAAGGTAAAAACATTGTTGTTGTTGGGGATAGCCAAGTTAGAATATGGATAGGGCCTTCTGCTTGAAAGATAGGAGTAGGAGACAGAGGGTTTGCTTTCCTGGGGCTGGGATGGAAGACATTGTTAGCCGACTTGACAACATCATGCATGGTAATGGGATCAATCCTATTATCTGCCTCAGTCTGGAGGCAATGATGTATCAAGCGTAGAAGTGAGGATTTAGTTAGTAGGTATAAGGCAGCAATAGACATCATTAGGAAGAAGGAGGGAGCCCTGTTATATGTGGCATTTTGCCAAGAAGGGTGTTGAAATGAATGGCTGTCCAGAGCGATTGGTATAAATTGCTGGCTGGACAAACACTGTAAGGATAATGCAGTCCCATTCATTAACAACTGGGACCACTTCTATGGCGAAATGACATGTATGCCAGGGATGGGGTTCACTTATCCAGGGCAGGTGTAGAATTTCTTCTAGCTCAGTTGAGGATGTTGTTAGGGCTTTAAACAGGATTAGATAGGCAGGAACGGCCCTCGTGAATCCATGCTGGGTATCATTAATCAAATTAGGTTATCTACCGTCAAACTACCGCCCAATAAGCCTGACCTCAATTGTAGGCAAATTACTAGAGTCAATTATAGCTGATATTATTAGAAGCCATCTAGATAACCATAATTTGATTAATGATACCCAGCATGGATTCACGAGGGCCGTTCTGCCTATCTAATTTTATTAACCTTCTTCAGTAAAGCTTTTGAGGCTGTTGATCACGATAAAAGAATTCGATATTGTTTATTTAGACTTTAGTAAGGCTTTTGATAGAGTACCGCACCAGAGACTGTTAAAGAAAGTGGCAGCTCATGGCATTGGGGAAAAAGTGCTGTCATGGATCGAGTCATGGCTCACCAATAGGAAGCAGAGAGTGTGCATAAATGGGGTTAAATCGAATGGGGACTTGTAACAAGTGGTGTTCCACAGGGATCAGTCTTAGGCCCATTGTTATTTATAATATATATCAATGACCTTGATGAGGGAATTACTAGTGATATGAGCAAATTCGCCGACGACACGAAGATAGGTAGGATAATTGATTCAAACATAGATGTCATAGAACTTCAGGAAGATTTAGACAAACTTAATTCGTGGTCAGAAAAGTGGCAGATGCAGTTCAATGTAGATAAATGCAAGGTTCTGAAGCTCGGGAGTGTCCATAACCCAAGCACTTATAAGTTAAATAACGTAGAACTTAGCCATACAGATTGCGAGAAGGACTTGGGGGTGATGGTAAGCAGCAACCTTAAACCAAGACAGCAATGCCTAAGCGTACGTAAAAAAGGCAAAAGATTACTGGGATTTATATCAAAATGTTAGCAACAAAAGTCCGGGAGGTTATATTACAGCTTTATACATCATTAGTAAGGCCTCACCTAGATTACGCAGCTCAGTTCTTTGGGCTCCATATTACAGAATGGACATAAATTGTTAGAAAACATTCAGCGTAGAATGACTAAATTAATACATAGCATTAGAAATCTTCCTTACGAAGAAAGATTGAAGACCCTAAAAATTTCATTCACTTGTAAGACGTAGAATGAGGAGACATGATCGAGGTATATAAGTGGAAAAATGGGTATTAATAAAGGGGATATAAATAAGGTCTTGAGGATATCTCTCCAGAGAGAACCCGCAATAATGGATTCAAATTGGATAAGTTTAGATTTAGAAAGGATATAGAAAATATTGGTTTGGGAAAAAGGGTAGTTGATGAGTGGAACAGTCTGCCTAGTAGGGTCATTGAAGCTAGGACCTTGGGTAGTTTCAAATTTAGGTTGGATAAATTCATGAGTGAGAGGGTTGGATTTGAGTGGGACTCGCATGAGTTAATAGAATCTTCAAGCTTATTTCTTGGGTAGGAAATTGAAAATTAGGTTTGGCAAATTATTCTGTTAGTTGGGATGGATTGTGAAGGACCTGCCTAGTATGGGCCAAGGGGCCCGCTGCAGTGTTCCTCCTTTCTTATGTTCTTATGTTCTTCTTTATGTTCTTATGTTCTTATTTTAACGATTTAGGGTATTATCGAGAATATTAGCAATAAAATCTATGACCAGGTTCACCATCTCATATCAACCTTTTGGTCAGTCCAGGGTCCTTCGATGTGTTAATTCATTGAAACGTAGAATGAGGGGAGACAGTCGAGGTATACAAGTGGGAAAATGGGTATTAACAAAGGGGATATAAATAAAGGGGTTTTAGGATATCTCTCCAAGGAGAACCCACAATAATGGATTCAAATTTGGGTAAGTTTAGAATTTAGAAAGGATTGGAAAATTGTTTGGAAAAGGATTGTTGGGGCTCCCTAGTAGGGCAGGCTAGGCCTTTAGTTTAAATTTATTGGTAAATTAGAGTGAAG